>VZTD01003142.1:412107-704776 GCA_013397725.1 Rhagologus leucostigma | reverse complement strand
TTCCTTTCAAAAGGACGAAGTCCCTGGAGAGCTCTAATCTGGAGAGGCTGGGGGCTCCCCGAAGGGCTGGCCAGCCGATGGGGCAGGAGCGGGAAGGGGGAAGGGAGAAGGTGGAGGTGGTTAGAGAGGCGAAGGAGAGGTGGAGGGCAAGAGGAAAGTAGTAACTAATAAGCATGCAGCCGGCCAGCTGTCAAGATGCTGACAATACTGCTCCGGGTGCAAAGAGCCCGACAGCCAGCGCTGGCACGGAGCTGGCGCAGGGTCCTCCCGGGAAGCGCCTGCCTCCCCTAAGAGCCGCCGTCCTTTTCTGCTGCCGAACGCGGCACAAGCGGCAAAAAAAAAAAAAAAAAGGAAAAAAAAAAGAGACGGGCGCAGATGGAGCGTGCTGCACAGCCTCTTCAGAAACAAAGTGCACCTAGGAAACAGATGTTGTTGCTGCAACAAGCCTGGAACTACTGGCTGCTCTCTGGCTCCTTCTCCCAAGTGCGTGCAGGGAGAAAGTGGCCCTGGAGCAGCTGCCGGGGCTGCCCCGTGGCTGGGACAGGCTGCCTCTCCAATCAAAACCTTTCAGTCCAACTTCACTCCCAAACTGGGAGAGCTGCCACAGTTTTAGACCAACTTTTCCTCTGCACTCTCCATCCTTCTCATCCTTGATCCACCTGTAGACTCTCCTGCCTTGCAGCTAAGGTCCCAGTTTAAAGAGCTGAGGAATCCTGAAGGGGATGTACATCTGCAGCACTTACAGAAGGGTGAAGGTCCTGCATTCAGGGGCTTGACCTTCAAAAGTCAGAAAATCAGCAGAATTGCTGCTATCAAGGACCTACGAGACCAAGGCTCCACAGAGGTGCAGCTCAACCTACTCTATTGCCAAGGCAGGTGCCAGGAAAAAAAGGGTCAGGATCCCCTTGAAAACCATGTCAATGTAGTCACACACTTGTGATGAGTTATCTACTGTGGAGTGTCTTTCAGTTTTCCCCATAGCTGCTACAAACTCATCTGACCATGCAGCAACAAAGTCTTGCTTTTCTGAGGCTTTACTATGGGACAATGCTGAATCTTCATGGTAAGAAATATTTCAGAGGAGGCAGCAGGAAAGGGGTCACCCACTCACACCAGTGTGATGAGAAAACACGCCTTCAGTCTTAGAAGCAAGGGATTTACTGCACTGTAATACTTGCCTGAAGCATTCTATCTCTTGCCACATGAAAACAATACTCACTTTATCATTCCCATCACAACTAAAGCCAGAGATCAGTGTCAATGCAGTCAGAGCTGCAAGCAGATGCTGTACTAAACACAGAGGAAAAACAATCCCATGTCCTCTAGACTTCACACCACTGGGTAGAAGAGTTACTTACTTTAGGATGCTTGATACAAGCACTAACAAAAGTTACCTGTCTACACGTTTTTGCTGTTTGGACAAAGAAGAAAAAGCACGTAACAAAGAGCTGGGAATAAGTGAGAGTGTGCATCTGGGCAAGAAAGGCCCAGGGGATGTCTCTGCTGGCGACTGATGCTGCGGGACCCACAGGATGGGTGGCGAGTGCCAGCTGATGCAGCTGGCTCTGGTCTGGGCTCCCCCAAGCTGAATCCTACATCAGCATGAGCCGGGCCTCAGGTTGTTCCCTCCCTGTCAGCAGCTGCAGTGGAGGAGGGGGCAGGGAGCGATGGGCAGTTCCCACCAGGAGCTGTCATCACACAAGCACAGATGTGCTTGTGGGTAGTTTACATTACTCAGGGCACTGCTTTTGTTTTTCCCTTCTCATCCTTTGCAAACAAAAAAACCCCAAACCTTGAAATCTGATGTTGAGAGTCTAATTGCCTCTTGGGTTAGGGAGAGGTCAGAGAGAAGGCAGGCCCGTCAGACCCAGGGAAAGTGATGCTGGGCAAAAGCCCTCACAGATACTAAAAGTGCGGAATAAAGGTGGCAGAAAAGAAAAAGCAGGAAAATTAAATTTAGATGAGAGAGTCAAGAAAGAAGAAATAGAGGAGTTGGGATTTTGGCAGATTTCTTTATGTTGCATTTGTCCCCACTGCTTCAGGGCAAGGACATGGCAATGCCACAGCTCACCTGCCACGTGTGTATCCAGGCTCAAAGCCTTGTCCTGTTTTCCTCTGAGCAGGGGCTGTCACCTCACACCATCACCTCTCAAGCAAATCTCTCTCCCCAGCTGACACTCTTCCACTTAATTTAAATGTGGCCTACCCAGAATAGCAGGAAAACCACTCCTGCTCTCCACCAGAAACTCCTTGCTGCTTTAAGACAAAGGCTTAGTCAACAGATACACTTCCACAGTATGCTCTGGTTCCAGTGAAACAGCATTTTTCCATGGGGATCCCGAGCAGGATGTTCTTCTCCAGAGCTGTTTTCACTCTGCATCACTTCCCCAGCAGCTCTTGGGGAACACACAGAGCCAACTCTCACTCTCCAACTACAGGACACCAAGATGTTGACCAGAACAACCATTTTGCCACTGATGTGGCAGCAATGCTGAAAAACCCCAAATCCTAGGCTACCTAGTATCACCCTACGGCCCCACTGCAGCCAGACCAGTGGTCAGTGATGGGAAAGAAGACCACAAATCATGGCAAAGGTGTGACATGGAGCTGCCCTGAAAAGACCCATCTCCATTTTATTGTCTCTGTCATGCGATGGGGTCAAGCTTGCAACAGGACAGACAATAAATATCTCAACATCCATTCATGCTGGTAACCACCAGCTGAAACACTCCTCTCTCTGTATAATATAAACCAAAGCACAGAGGAGTGGTGGACAAACCCCACCAGTCAGCATCTGCATGGAGCACAGCAGGAGCGCTTGGGGAGTGAGCACATTTCAGTGTCTGTCAGCCACGGCCACCTGCAAACTGAGACTCAGAAGCTCTTGTTCACAGAGGAGATCACAAGCCAGAGAGAGAGCAGCTATGGATGCTTTTTAAGAGCAGTCCACATCTTCATATGCTTAAACATGAGCCTACCTTTAAATACCAAACTGAAAAAAAACAAAATCCAAATCATCTTTGTCTAGGAACAATAGAAAAATCTTGTCCATGTCCAATTAGAAACAGTAATAGAGTGAAACAAATACGCGAACAAAAGAACCAAACCACAAACCAGAAAAGTCCACAGAAACTGTCAGTGACACTGTTAAGCATTCCTTGGGGGAAGCTGCTATGGGGATATTTTCCTGTTGGCAGAGCAAAGACTCGGGTAGCTTTCCTAGGCTCTCAACCTTCTTCCACTGTGTACTTGAAGAGCAAAAGTGCCTACAACTGTTGCAGTAAAAAACTGACCAAGCTTATCATAAACATAAGCCAGTGGCACCTCAGAAATACCTGCTAAAACAACACATGCTCTGGATTATAACAGAAGACTTGATTCTACTGGCACCAAAATCAGCCTGATCTTTGCCATGACTTCAATGGGAGCAGGCCCAGAAACTGCATTAACAAGCACAAGGCTAGTTTAACACAGTTGACATCAAAATCCAGAAGAGCACACAAAAGAGACAGGACAAAGTACTTGCCAGTAACGTCAATACAAAGTTTAATCCCCAGATGGCTGGCTTTAGAGACATCCCCATCACCACCATAAAGAGAAACTGCCTTCTCGTTTGCACTCCTTTCAGCAATGACTTGTTGCTGGGATGCAAAAGAGCACAAGCCCATTTTTCTTGTCCTTTGAAGATGGTATTTAAAAGTTGAGGATTTTTTTCTTTCATAAATTTGGGAATAAATGGGAGTTTTTATTTTCCATAGCTGTCACTAAATTGCTTTTCACTAACAATAATAATTTTCATTATGGGAGCAGGTCAAAAGCCTCTAGAACTCTCTGCTGGGACAAATTTCCCCTGGAAGACACGTCACTACGCCAAGAAACACAAGAGGAAGCTCAAGGCTAGCAAAACAAAGGGACAGAAATTACTGTCCATAGAAAATACTCTGGCTGGTGCCAAATGCCTAAGGTGAGGTGTGGGGACTACTGCTCCAAAACCCCACAGGGCTCACCCCGAGGTGAAAAATCATGGGAGACACACTCGCAGTGGGGTCGCAGGATGGGTGACAGATCTCCCCTCTTCCCAGAGATGAAGAGGAGAGGGTTGCATTGCTTAGGCTTTTTTAAAGATTGCGTTTGCATGTGATTTGCCCCGTTTATCATCACAACAATAAACACGCCTTTCCAAAAATGATGGTCCTGTTGAGGACAGTGAGCCAAACACGGCAGGAGATGAAGCAAAACCTCACGTAGCCCTGCACAGACAGATGGGCAGGGCCGGCATATGGTTTCTCTCTGTCGACAAGGGGATGCTCCCTAACAAAAGGATGGCAAAACGCTGCTGCCTCAGAGCCTGCCAAGGGAGACTCACCTGCCTGTGCCCCAGCCAGCTGTCAGCACGCACTGGCAAGTGCCACAGCCAGTGCTCGTCAAGCAGCAGCGCCCGCGACGACTGGGCACAGCACAGACCTGCCACTGGCTCCCCACTTCTCAGCCCAGCCCTTTCACACTCGCACCCACGCTAAAAGCACGAGCGCAGAGCCCGAGGCCCCTCCCCAGGCCTTTCACACAACAAGCATCAGCAGCAATTCCAGCTGTAAAGTTTGCTTTCCTTGACGCGCAGTTTACTTTCTCCATTCCCCCGCATCCCACCCCTGCCACTTACCCCTCACTCCAAAAAGGCTCTCTCAAACAGGCTTAAGCTTTAAACAAATAAGGGCTTGGCAGGCAGCAGCCTGCTCCCGTTTCCCTCCCCACCGCCTCTGCTCTCCCCCCGCCGCCTCCACCTCTGAGCCGTGGCGCAAGCGGAGCTGGCGAGCGCCGCGCAGGCATAGAAAACAAACACGTGGAGCAGAGCCAGCTGTGAAGTTGGATTTGGCATACGCTGTTTGCAAAATGAATAAAAGCACACGGGAGAAGAGGGAATGTGAGAAGGGGGATAGAGTGGGGAGCCGGGGGTGCCGTGCGCTCAGGGGGAGAGCGGGACTCCCTTTCAAAGCCCCGGCACATGCCCGCTGGAGGGTCTGCACGGGTGGGTGCCGATCTTGTGCCCTGCGCGAAAGTGGAGGAGGGGACAGTCCTACAGCCACGTTTCCTGAGCTAGTTGGCATCACACTTCCCCACCCCTTTCCTAGCGAGCTGGACTGTTTTTGCATGCACTTGCCCTCCCTGCCAGGCAAAAATTAGTGTGTTCTGATGCAACACGTGAAAAATAAATGCACTTTTACACCCCGGGGCATGCAATTCTCCCCCTTTCTTTCTTAGGGTTTCTTGTTTCCTGTGCACACTATGCTCCAGGGCCCCGAAGCACAGGAAACCCTGACCCAACTGCCCCATCACCTCAGCTGAGGCTACATATGTTGAAGGCCCACATTTACACTAATCCCCCTTCCAACTGTCCCTTTCTGGAAGGGTTTCAGACAAAATATCCCTCCTCTTAAACCCAAGCTCCCAGGAGATGTCACCTCGGGTATTATTTATTATTCTGCCCTCATCAGTCTGGTCTGGCCATGGGAATGGCACTTGAAGGCTTTAGGAATGGATCACCTATGGCCTTACATCAACACTGGATCCATGCAGGTTTTCCTGCCTCTCCCACCTCTCCCAGTCATCTCCAAGCAAAATGAAACAGAAGCCTATGCACTCTGCCGGGTTTGGGGCAGAATCCAGCAATTTGACGTGGTTTGCTTGTGGTTTCCACCCAAAACCATAAACCAGCCCAGGTTTGCTTGGAAGGTCCTCAGCTGTGTTTGGAGGCTGTAAGAAAAGCAGCAGTGTCCTACCTGGTCTTGGACCCTGTCCAAAACAGGCCAGCAGCTGGATGGATTAACAGCCCAGCCTGACCACCCAGACACCTGCAGACATGTTTTCACAAGTCTCATTACCACCCCTGAAACACAGTAACAACTTTACCCTCTCCCGGCCAGCCGTGAACACTTGTCCCTCAGCATCACTCCAAACCACCAAACTGACAACAAGAGACAATATTTGGATAGTTTTCGTCCTGAGAACTATAGTATGGACCCCTGATCACAGCCAAGGAAGGTAACTTACCTTGGAGAAATCTTGCAATTGGTTTTTTGTTCTTGGGTGGAATTTACTGAGACACCATATAAAGCCATGGAACCCTGCAAATAAAGCATTGCTCCAAACCAACCATCCCCACTCCGATCTCTTTCCCTTTCGGAGGCAAATTAGCAAAACAGAGAGGGATAGAAACTCATAGTCTTGGAGGTTATGATGCCACCTTTCTGGAATTGCCTCCTCTGTTGGGCAGAACATACCCCTACCCCGTGTCTCAGCCTTCCAGGCTGCAAAAACAGGAATAGCAAACTCCAGCTGGTACAAGCAGTAACGAGATGAACATGAGTCAGACAATTTCAGATTCTCAGATGAAAGGTGCTAGACAGGTATGTAGTGTTATTATCCGTACTGCTTCCTGGTAGCCTCAGGATTTTTGGATCCGTAAAATACAGATGTCAGCATCTTGGGGATACTGCCTCGGTAACTGAACCAAGCAGGGAGGGGCATGCGATTGCAACAAGGGGAAAATACGAGTTTGCACCACACACAAAATATTGTGGTTAAGGGAGACAGCGAGATATCATTGACAACAGAGAACAGGATAATTCATTGGGGTTTGTTAGACTAAACTTTCTGTAATCAGAGACTGCAGGGAAAGTGTTTGTCAAGCAAACATTCAAACATCCAGCTGGCAAGAACTAAGTAAACAGAGAAGGAGAAGTAGCAGAGCCAATGTGGCACCATTTGCAAATACGCCACGATCAGCAGTCACAGGCCAACTGAGCCCATCAGCGGGCACTAGTGAAGCCAAGGGGATGAACTACTGCATGAAGACCCACCACCAGGATGGACAAACAATGAGCAAGTCACACCTTCAAAATGTTTTCATCCAGAATAGGATTTGCAGACCTGGGCAGGTGTGGGTAGAGCAGTCTGTGTGGGTTCAGTGGACACCTTCCTGCACCACACACATGCAATCACCTGGGCAAGTGAAATAAAGCCAAAGTCCAGGTGGAAAAGAGTCCTCCAAGATAATGAGCAATATCCAACAGCTATTGGTACCAAGCATTTTAGTCCCACTTTCCCTAAAAGCCTGCAGTGGTATTTACTGTGCTTATGAGGAGCCAGAGACCAGGGCCAAAGATCTGAGGGCAAGCCAGCTGATCCCAGCCCTGAAGCCAAGGGTGCTCAGTGGCACTGGGCTAGTGAGGGGAAACACTGGTCTCTGCTTCCCACCCAAGTGCCTATCCATCGGTCAGTGCTTCTCTCCCCTGCTTCACAAGACTGCTGGAAAGGGTACCTGGATTACTTAAGGGATCCAAGAAAATGGATTAAAAATATGCAAGTTTAACCATGCTGTGCAGTAAGACATGCACATGAAATTTCCAACCAGGTCTGCTGACCTCCATAGGAAAGCATTCAAGATTCAACATGTCAAAAATAAAGCTGAAACCCATCACAGGCAATCCTACACATGCATGTTTTGTCCACACACTCCTGTTCTTCTACACCTCATCCCAACAGATGATACCAGAGTGGCATTATACTCATTTCCTATAGATCAGACCTCTCTTGGCTGTCTAAAGGAAGTGTGAGAGATACAGGGCATGTTTCAAGGCCAGCACTGGATGCATCACTTCTCAGTTAGTCACTGGCCATGGATGCACCCACAGTAGTGTTGGTATAACCATTCCTTGGCGTGTTTGCAGCCAGCTGCATTCTGCACAAGTGATCCAAAACTCTCATGCTGCAGCCAAAGGTGCTGGGAAGAGGAAGTTTGTGGTTCTGCAGGCCAAAATTACTGACACCTTTGTACCTAGACTGTGTTTATGTTCAGGAGATTCACGGGGGGATTAGGAGAGCTGCCATCCTCCTAGCTAGAGAAAAAGGACTGTGAGAGATCAAAGGGCCAGAGAGGTTGCTGGTCCTAATGAAGAAGAGGCTTGCAGGTTTAGTTGTGGTGAATAGTGACTCTGTCTGAGTTGACACAAAGGGACTTGATGCATTTTATGCATACAGCATTGGTCCACTCTGAGGGAAGAGGGTGGCCTTCCACAGGAGAACTCCATCCAGATTTAAAAGGCTGAACCTCCATACCAAGAAACAGTCCAGTACCACAGACAAAAACCCTTGAGGTTTTTTCATCAGGAGATAAACGATCTCCTCTAGGGTCCTGACATAAGTGCTCCAAGTATTTATAACATGGAAGAGATACATTAATGAAGAGGCAGAGTTGCTTTAACTTTCCCTTCTCTGCTCCCCTGCTGTATCCTCACCCTCAATTTCCTACTGTGCAACAGCCCTTGGGCAGTTAAATCAGTAGCCTACACACGATGCAATATTTAAGGCCCAAGGAGCTATAAATATGGCAGTAAATACATGCCTATAGAGGTTTTCCACCCCCTATACCCTCCAAACTCACAATTTCCTCACATGGGAAACTGGCTCAAAACAGAGAGGAGGAACCAGTGCTACGATGAGCCAGTGGTCCCCAGCACAACCACAAGCTACCCAGGGCTGGGGCTTGCTGCTGCTGCGGTCCCAGCAGCGTAGGGCTCCTTTGGTCACAGGACAAGGCACTTCCCAAGCATCACGAGGCAAAAGTGCTCCCTGCCCTGCAATGGGAACAGCTGAAGCAGAGTTCACCAGCATCCCAAATCTGACCAGGTGCTTCTGGCAGGGCAGGAGATAGCAGAGCAGTCCTAACCCCCAAAAGGAACGTGCTGATCTTGTTTTTCCAACAGCAGTCGCACTAGTCCTGAACCCTCACTCATAAACAACTGCAGATTGCTTATCCACTCATTAGGGTTTCCAGCAGGAGAACAAGCACCTCAGACTGTTGACAGCTTTTAGTCACAACAGCAGACTTTGGCTCAAGACCATTCACATCACCTGGGCCAAATAACACAACACCATCCCACTTCTGGTCCAGGCCTTTGCTGTTTCCCTGGATGGCAGAAGCGGGTCAACAAAGGGTTAAACCTGGTACAGCCTCAAAAATCACTCGTTGCTTTCTGAAGCAAGAACATCTTTGGCAGGGTCCCCATCTGGGAAATGACATCCCGTCCCCCCTCGCTTCCCCTCTTCTCCCCCTGAACTCAGAACAAAGCACTGCACTGCCCAACACGCTCCTCCACTGTTTTCATCTTGGTCCAAATGCTTCTTGTGTTTCAACTTCTGCCAAAAAGAAATGCATAAAAAATTTTTTTAAAGGCATGTGTGGGGCAGAGGGAGAGGAAGCAGAGAGAGTAGAGGGAAGTCATTAAAACCAAATCTTGATTAGCTACCAGTGGTGGAAAAAGGAAACAGGGGAGAGGAGATTTTTCTGTTGTGATATGCATCTTGAAGCTGAAACCAGTAGGCCCAGAGGAGACAAGACTTCTCCACACAATCCTCCACCCGGGACCAAAACTAACATGCTTTTGCTATTCCAGTCCACCATGTGCCATGCCATCATCAGAGGAGGAGGCATGTGCTTCCTCAAAACAATTTCTGCCAGTCACCACACACATTTTTCACTACTCTCACAGAGTTCAGGCACCCAGCACTGAGCCCCACTGGCACAGGACTGGAGTACACAGCACAGCTGGCCTGCCCTTTCCACCTTTGACATCAAACACAAAGGTTTGGCCATTGCAAAGCCATAGGGAATCCTAGAGGAAATGAGCCTGGAAAAGATGGCTTGTGCATGCGTGGATAGGCTGGATGGGCCAAATGAAGAGTCCCAGACTGGCTCTGTCTCCCGAAGAGACAGACAAGAAAATAATTTTAGAAAATCGCACTGGCTAAAGAAGCATTTAAAAGCAAAACAAAAAACCCAGTCTGGTTTGTAGTCTGTAATAACTGAACCCAGGGACACACAGAGCATGTTTTTTGTTCCCTCAGTACAAAAGCCCTTGGTTTCCCCTCCTCTTCATTCCAGCATTTCCCCATCGGGGGTGTCAGAGACAGTTCAAGGCCTCCCAGTATTTCAGACAAAACTGGGTCTTGCTGCCCTGAGAACAAGTGGCTGGGGTCTATGAGAACTGGGGAGATTTGGGGAGCTGAAGAGTCAGGCAGGCTAAACCTGCTGCCCCTTGAGGATGGGTAAATGGTCACCCTCCAGCATCCTCATGACCTGCCACAGGCCAGTGCTTCCCTCTGGGGTTTGGCTTCCCAAGGTGTGACTTTGGCTCGCAGGCTGGACAGCTAGGCCACTTGGATTCCCCAGGGCTTGCTTGTGCTACAGCTGGAACTCTGCAGCATGTCAGAGAGAGGGAGAGATTAACTCCTTTTTTAAGTATCTCATTACTGTTATATTTTTAAACACAGCTGGTTGAAAATTTTTCAGCAAAGCCATAAATAAATAAATACTTTGAGGAAATTTCCTGCGATCTGAAAACTTTACCGACTGCTCTAGCCTTTATCAGATTATGTTCTCTCTCTCCAGTATGCATAAGCTCCACTTGCTTCTGCTTTCTCTCCTGTAAGGACTAAATCCATTGAACCATCAATAAATATCAAGATTTCACTGCCTGTACTTTTTAATATTTTAACAACCACCCTCCAGACCAGCACGGCAATCACATACTCATTGTTGTCCCATCTGGTGACTTTTAATCAGAGGTGTCACCTCCCAAGACCCAAAGATCCAGACACTAAAAACGTATCTCCTAACCCTGTCTGCAAAACACTTCTTTTCCTGCTCCTCAGGAGAGAGATGACAGAACAGTCAGCTGGGACTGGGATGTCTCTGATTAGGCTTTCCTCTTTCCCAGATCACCCCGCTCCGATGCCTCCATCATAGCTAGCTTGGCTGAGAAAGCAATCGGTTTCTACAGCTGTGGACAACAGTCAAAATCACCATCTGTCATGACATCCTACGTAAAATAAGTAAGAAAGACAACACCACCCACTACCTCCTATTAGCAGACTGTTAAGGAAAGCAAACAATCACCCACTTCTGAAGAAGCCCAAGACGGGAGGAGCATTTCTCTTCCAGTCAGCCCCTGCCTGCCTGTGGCAGACAAAGCCTGTTTAGTAGCGTCTGTACAAGACCCTGCTATTACATAAATAACTAATAAAGTTCAGCTGAGAAAAGGTGCCCCAAGCGTGAGGCTCTGCACATGGAGCAATGGAAATGCTTGCCCCAGAAAGGCTGCCTTTCCACAGTACTTCTCATTTTACCAGGATGGTTCCCATTTAAACCCTCTTCAACCTTGAAAGAGATGGCTTGGAGCTCCCAGCCTCCTTACCCAAATGCTAACCCACTCCTTGTAGCCCAAAAAAGGAAATAAATTCATGAACAAATCATTTCCAGTACTTTTTTTCCAGGCTATTGTTATATGACTGCATTTGGAAGTAAGGGAGAAAAAAAACAAATACATGACTGTGGTCAGAGTCTGGCCTAGAATATGGGAAGGAAAAAAAAAAGAAACCTCAAACCCCAAACTCAATCCTTGTTTTATATGTTTAGTCATTTTTGAGAGAAAACTGTAAGCAGGAAAGAGACCAGGAATAAACACTGACACCAGCTCCTAGGCTTTGGGGGTGACAACAGGAGATTCTAATCTGTTCTCCATCTATCAACATATTCTGCTCAGCCTAAGACATTTTTAAAAATCTAAGTCTAATACGCTAATAATCTAATTGAAGAAATCTACCTCTTCCTCTAAGGACTAAGCTTTTGTGTTGTGAATTGCCTATCATTTTAGAAAGCCTTTTTAATGCAGAAATTACCTTTGCTTGAGAAGTATTAGCAAATGTTTCACAGAACAGGTCAGATCATCTTCTCCAAAGACACACCCAGCAGTGTTCTGGGAGGACACAGCCAACCCCTGACATTTGCTTGTCTATCAGGAAAAAAAAATCTAGAGCTCTTTGGATCTTCCAAAAATCCTTATATTACTGTCCACTAAAGGAACATAAGGAGTATTAGATTCCTTTATTTTACAGAAACTTTTTAAAGAAGCCAGTATTAGGTGCTCTACAAAAGCCATCCTCTGCCTCAAGGACGTTTATCTCTAACTGCTTACAGGGACTGTCAGCACTTTCTTTGAGAAGGGAAATCTGTGATTGTCCCATAGCACCAAATACCCCCAGAAAAACCTTTCACTGTTCAGTGCAAAGTCATCTGTAGATCAGCTCAGGCAGTACCTACCCTCCAAATTACATTAAATACTGTCACTTGCTACAGACCACAAATGCAGCACTAGAAGTGGAAAGGAACGAGGTCTTTCCCCTCCCTCTAGCAACTGTTGAAACTCACCTAAGGGAAATACAATGTCAGAATTACCATTAGGGAAATTACTGACCATTTCTTAACTTGGAAAATTCTATAAACTCTTTTAGGAAGAAAAGCACTCAGTTTCGTGAAAATGCTGGTCCACGATTTTAGACCCAGTTGTGCAGCTGGCACACTCTGCCTTGGGATGGGTAAAACAAGCTGTTGTCATATAGTCCCATCCACAACGTGCTGCAGGATTTAATAGTTCTTCATGAAAGAGATAAGATATATAAACATAAAATGTTACAACGGGACAGAAAGCAGCTTCAAGAATTCTCTCTGCAAGCCCAACAGGGAAACAATTATAATTTCCCCCTGCATTTCTTGCCAGCTGAAGTTTTTCTGTTTCTCTTCTTTACTTTGCAGATAACAAACATCTGTTGGGAGCATCCTGCCCTGTGCAAGAGGGGAACACATCCCTCGCAGCCTTCAGGGCTTTGTACTCCAGCAAAGCCTCTGGAGATCCTCCTCTGTCACAGCCACAGATAAACCTCTGCTGGTCCTACCTATCGACTGCAAAATCCTTCCATGGAAAATTAGTCCTTTTTTTGCAGCCCGCAAGTAGTTAAGGAGACCTTCAGAAAAAACATGATGAGCCTTTAGCAGAGATGATCTCTTGAGGTCCCCCATATATGTCTAGGGATCTTTATTTTAGGGTCTTCCTTCCCAGCTCTTACCTACCACCAGCTTTTACTCTCCTATTTCTTCAGCAGAAAGCTCTAGAAGCCCAAATTGGCAGGCTCCAAGATCAAGCTGACCATCTGTGGCTCATTAACAGCTCACTGAGCCTTTTTGGCCTGGTTCCTACATGCCCCTTGCAGATGCTGGCACCTCAGCACACACCATGTCCGCTGCTTCTCTGGCTGCCTGTAAGGAGACAGGTCAGCAGAAAACCCTCCCAGCCTGCGAAACGCTGCGAGATGGGAAACGTTCGTGGGGACTTGAAAATGTTGCCTTTGAACCCTCAAGCCCCAATCCACTAGCTGAGGGGAAAGAAGGGAAGGAGAGACACGGATCTCATTGCAAGGACGGTGTTTCTCCAGAATAACCTGTGGGGAGGCACCAGCCCTGCCTGTGTCTGCAGGCAGCCACCGTGCCCGGGCAAGGGCTCCACAGACCCGCTCTGACACGCCAGTGCTCTGCACTTGCCTTGGGTTGGCGAGGGCTGGGAGCATCTCTGCAGCAGTGGGCTGGCGCCTGGGGAGGCACCCCTAGTTGTTCCTTATCAGCCTTCCCCAAAACAAGTAAGGGCAGGGGTACCCAGGATATGGCCCAACAAGCCTTTCCCAGCCCCGGCAACTGCTGCTGGCAGCACAGGGACCTCAGGCAGAGGAGGGGAAATTAAAGACAGAAAACAGGGAGAAAAGGAGGTGTGAGGACCTGGCAGAGGCACCCACATCCTTTGGGAGGCAGCTCACATGCAGGGAACAAGGGCACGCCAGAAGCCTCAGCTGCAATCCTGTTCTCCCTCCTCATTGCGAGGTCTGAAGCAAAACTGGAAGGGGGCAGAGTGCTGGGAGAGAGGAAGAGATTATTCTCAGTAAGCATGAGGAGGGATGGGTGGCACAAACCCATTTTTTAACACCTTTTCCATCCCATGCCCTGTCTAATCCAGCTGGACAGAAGTGAAGGCAGCAGCTATTCTGGGGTCTCTTCGCAGTCTTTCATGCACAGGGAGTGACCTGGGATCAACAGAGAAGAAAAAGCCATAACTGTGCAGCTGTCTGACATCTCCCGCCACTGTTCCACTCCCAAGGCACTGACTGAGCCAGCAAGAAACTGCAAGGGCACAAACACCTCATCTGAGACCTCTTCTGTAACTCAATTATTTCGCTTGCAGAGAGCAGATCAAACCACTTGCAAAATGGAGGAGTCCTACTTCAGATAGGCTCCTCTTCCTGCAGAGTAGAGCAAAGTCATCTCTTCACTTAGACACAAAGAGCCCTTGGCAACACAGTGCCATTAAAAACAATGTTTCAAAGCATTCCACTGCGCAAAAAGCCTCTGACTGCAGTTCAGGCTGTTACTCAGACAGCAGTAGGGCATGGCCATGAGCAGCCCCGCAAGAGAGTTTGCCTACAGCTTTTTTGTAAATAGTTACCAGAAGAGGATGCATCTGAGCCCCCACCTGCTCCCCCAAACAGTGTTCTAAGGCAGACAAGAAAGGAGGGCGGAAGGAACCTGCCCAGGTTTCACGGAAGCAATCTTATCCTCCTTGAGAGATAGTTCCCAGTTACTGCATCAAGCCAGGTTCTGCTCATGTCCTGCCATTGGTGCCCACACAGCTGCTCCCTACTGGGCTGCCTCTGCCTGCAGGGGTCAGATTAGCATTCAGGTACCCCTGCACGTCCCCAGACACATGCTCAATGTGCTCAGGAAGAGCAGCTCTTTGTAATCCTGCTGTCCCTCCCTGCTGTTCCTGCACCTCCTTACAGTATAAGGTACCTCTTTGCTGACCGTGGAGATCTGAACATCTCCTCTTGCACCTGGGCACAATACAAGCCATGGACTTGGCCTTAGCAGCATCTGTTAAGAGTTTATTCTTGGCTTGTGCACTGAAAGGCAATGCCTCCAGAGCAGGAGAAGCACAGTCCCAGACCCCCTGTGGAAAGAAGGCACACAATATTTATGTAATGATACTGTTTTACTTGAGATTGCGCGCTGCAAGCAAAACACTGTTATTGCACTGGCACTCTCCTCTTCCAGCTACCTTTCAAAGCACGATGCCGCAACTGAAAACTGGCTGACAGGAGAGAATTAGAGACATAACTGGCTCCTTTCCTTTCCCTTCAGCCACAAGCTCTTGCTCTCCCCCTGCAGCTCCCTAGCTCCGCAAGACCCACTGCCTACCCCAATGTAAGGCATGCACAGCAGCAGCATGCTACCAACACCACCTGCAGTGCTAAGTGCCCCTTTGGGAAGCCACTCACTGGAGCACTTGTAGCCACTGATGTGAGCTGAGGGCTGAGGAAGACGAGGCTCTGCTATGGACAACTCTCAGCTTCAAGGCAGACAACTTCCAATCAAGATCTAGTGATGCTCAACTTCCACCTCTTCTGAAGAGCAGGGCAAGGTGGAGGATGGCGCATGAGACTGAGTACCAGGCAACATGGGGTCTGTACTTAGCTCCAGTCCTGATCTGCTGAGTCACTCCAAGGCACACGTGTCCTTTTCATGCTCTATTTTTATCTCCTCTTCCACATTTGCCTCACTGTTTTGAATGGGGATGTAGGAACAGTCTCCCACTACAAGTTAACATGGTATCTATCATAGCTATGTCCCAGCCTTGGTTAAAACTCGTAGACACAACTGTAATACAAATAATAATTTAGGTTTTGGAATATGGTGATGCGGGAAGATGACAAAGAAGGCCTTTCTCAGGCCTTCATCCAGAGAGTCAAGAAACCTGTACTTAGGTTCAGTGCTGAAGCTATGCAAAAACTGGGTTATACTCACATTTTTGTGGCTGATGAAATTTGCACTTGTTTGCTTGGTCACTAGTTTGGGAATTTTTTTTAAAGGTGGTTCTTTCAAGTGGCTCAGAGGTTAGGGATGTCCACAGCTATCCTCAGGGAGATTATAGGGTCAGGCATCAATGATAAACACAGCCTGCCACTTGCTCTTGATGTTGTTCTCTTTATGCTCCTATTCCCTTCTCCCCAAATCTGCAGCCCAGGCAATTGTGAGGAAAACAGGACAACTGTATATTTAGCAACTATGTTCCGGCCTAAATTGCTACATGATGTCAGTAGCAGACCCTTCCTTCCACAAAAGACCACAGGCCTCATGATGCCGTCAGCAGGATCCCACAGCCCGTATTGTGCACATTTCGTACCAGGCAAGGACAGCCAGCTCTGGTGGGAGCAGGAATAGACTGGTGCCTGTCCTGTGAGACACAGGGCTGGCTTGTTTTGCTGTAGCCATGTAAACCAGATCACTCTTCCCTAAGGCTTCCTGAAACGGGCTCCATATCTCCCTGCCAAGGGCTAAGTAGGGTCAGCAAACACAACCAGGCTCCAGCAGCTCCAGCTCTGTACCTTGGTACTGACCTCCCTTTCTCAGCATCCATCATCAAACTCACGGGCTGCATGGTCATCCAGTATAGTTGACCTTGATCCCAACACCTTCTTTCTCTCTGCTGCCTGGGCAGCCACCTCTGACAGGATCTGGAGCTGGGGTGACAATAGCTGAACTACTCTTGCAACATTTACAGCACCTCAGGCACCCAGAGCAGCAAGGTCCTCAAAGGCAACCAGTCCTTGCGCGGCCCTGGACTCTTTCTCTACAGCGTTACAGAGGTGTTCAGGCACAAGTTGGTATGGAACCAGGAGCTCAGCTCTTCATCTGCTGGAAAGCAAACATCTTTTCCCTTCAGGCCAGTCCCAGACACCCCAAGGGCAAAGTCAGTGTGACGAAAAGTGATGACACATCTAAAGCAGCTGGCGTGCCTCTTTGAGGAGCTC
This sequence comes from Rhagologus leucostigma, assembly GCA_013397725.1. Classification (NCBI taxonomy): domain Eukaryota; kingdom Metazoa; phylum Chordata; class Aves; order Passeriformes; genus Rhagologus; species Rhagologus leucostigma. Next base: position 688,030 of record VZTD01003142.1, on the reverse strand, counting down.
TTCATGCACCAGCTTCTCACAGGCTTGTCTCACCCTACAAAGCCTCCAATTGCAGAAATGCCTGACAGGTAGTAGATATCAAGCCCTCCTCCTGCAAGGGTCCCACAGCTCTGCTGTGGTCTGGCTGGCCATGCCGTGAGGTCCCAGAAGATTGTAGTAATGGGGTGCTCCTCATGGGATTCAAACCCCATTACAGCTGGGTAATTGGGCCATCTTGCTCTCCTTCTGCCCAGATGACTCTGGCTTAGAAGCTGCACTTCAGCTGCTCACAAGCCAAGATATGCCTGATAGCGACTTATGAAATAGGGTCCACTTCCATGCAGGAGTAGATGGTCAGGACTAATCTACTACAGTGGGCAGCTGTTACACTGGTGACAGTGCGACTGTCCCACACCCACCAAGTGTGACCCTGGACTGAAAAGTGAGGAGCGGAGCTGTCTGGTCTCTCAAAGCACAAGTTTCATTGACTCTTCACCACATCGTCAAAGTCAGCCCAGGTGTTTTTGAAATATCCCACCCAACATGTTTCTCTTGACACTGGGACTCAGACCCAACCTTTCAACCTGACAGTGCCTGGGTTTATTAAACAAGCAGCTTTCTTCTGGGGAAATAAAACATAAAAGTCATACGCCCATCACCATTCAGGGGCCCCAAAGAAATCTCTCACTGACAGCAGCAGGCTCTAAAGAAGCTGGACCAGCCAGTCCTTTTTACCACCCATGGCCAACAAATAGCAGGAATCTTCCTGCTCCAGAGGGGACTGCCATCCAGAGGAGCGCTGGAGTAATGAGAATGCTCTCCACATCAGCTACAGCTCAAGGAGCAACTTGGGACAAAAGGCACTAGATTAAATTTCTTCAGCATCCAGAACACTATTGGCTTCCAAATAATTGTCTATTTGTGTATGTGCACGCACAAGAATCCTTGCTCCATGGTCTGTCTTTGTGCCAGCATGTTCCCAGCGCTGCGACTCTCTAGGGACAAGGCCCACACTTGTATTCAATCTCAGCTTTGGCTCTCAAACACTAAGGTTTCAGATTATGTTTTAAAAAACATTTTCTCTGGCAACTGGGCTGTTAATGGATGTGATGTTTTTGCTCTCGCCTCCTCCCCACCTTTAAAAGCTTGGCACTAAAGGGCTTCTTTGAAGATAATGCCAAATTTTCAATTTAAGGGGAGGAACTTCATAAAGTAGATTTGAAGGGATGGAGAGGAGGAGGGGGAAAAAAAAAACCACCAACCCTGGAGCCACTTCGCCTGTTGAGATGTACACTGTGCAGCACATAGGATTACAATGGCCTCTCTGTACCACCACTGGCTGGAGCCAGAAGCTCGCTGCAGCTGCACTGCTGCTACCTACGCGAGGCTCCCCAAGGGTCAGGCTCAGAGAGGGCCTTTGCTATAGCTGCACATCCAACCTGCCCTCCAAACCAAAAGCATCCTGCAGCCCCTACTGAGCCCACATCCACCCAGCAAGGAGGGGCACACGTCCCCAGAGGCAACCACAGGAGCCTCCCACTGGGCTGTCAGTGCCACAGGAGGCTCTCTGTTGAAACCAACTGTGGTCCTTATCCAAGAGGTTTTTTGAGGGCCAGCAAATCTATGGTCTCTCTTGATCTCCAGCACACCTATCCTCAACACCACAAGGAGGCAGGGAAGTGCCACTTAGTTTTGCAGGTGGAGAGCTGAGGCAAAGAGCAGCTTGCCCCAGCTTGGGGGGAAATCTGTGGTGTAGAGGAAAATCAAATGCAGCTGCCCTCACATCCCAGGCTTGCACCCTAAACACTGGCATCACTAAGCAAGGTGTCTGCTCCCCCTAAAAGTACCAGGATAAATTACAGTGACATTATCAGAAGAAGATGAATTTTGCAAATAAATGCTGTATTCCAGGCCAACATATCCATATTTGAGGTGTATCTCTCAAAGGCTACCTCGGTATGTTTGTATCACCACAGGCTTTCTAAACCACACTAAACTCAACACATTAATTCACAGGGCTCTGTCTAACCTGTCCTTTTGTCAACTAAATGAAAAATAAAAAGTAACCTCATTCTGGTATTTGAAAGCTGACAACATAGTTCTGACAGGGATCTTTACACCCTTTTCCCCTGCACTCATGATTTAAAGAACAGCACAAGGGCCTAATGCACAGTCTTCAGATATACAAGCTTGTTCAGACTCGCTGACATTACAACCAGTGAACACATCCTTGCATTTGGCGGGGCCCTGGGTCTATGGCTGTGCATAAAAGTACAACCTGCTGGCTAATCTCTTTGCCAGAGTGGACCTGACAGAGCCAAAACGGCATTGCCGCTGCAGGACTCGGGGTGAAAGATTTACTGCCTATGCCAGGCACAGAAGTTAATGAAAAATGACCGCTTTCCAAAACACCATCTGGCTTTCACACACATATATAGAGACACCACAGCCCAAAACCTCTGCGAACCTGACAACAGCGGGTTTCCATAGGAGCAACACGCTGCGGTGTGGTTTGGACTTTGCCCAGCAAGCCTCCAACACTCTGCACAGGCACAAGGCGCAGTCGCCATCCTCACATCTAATGGCTGCTCAGGGAAGATGACTGGACACAGGGCAGCAGCCTCTCAAGAGCAGCTGAGCAGAAAGCAAGGATAAAGTTTGGCTCTCACCTCTGTGCTGGCACACTGCCCACAAGGAGGGCAAAGAAGCTCAAGCACGTCCCACACGCTCCCTGACGCACATTTCTCTCCATCGATGCCACTAGAGCCAAAATAAATTGGCACTGCCTCTTACTCAAGAGCTCCTACAACACACAATGGCAGCGCTCAGAGCCCCTCACAGCCACCCAGTCCAGGTGCTCTGCTACCAACCCCATCAGGCAGAGCTGAGCCTCCCGTCACATTTGTCCTTTTGCAGGGAAGACAGGCTATTTTAATAAAAGGAGCATGTAACATCCTCAGGGTAGGGATCTGTTGCTCCCTGTTTAAGCAGAAAGATCTGCACCACCCGCAGCAGCTCTGGGACTGTGTAAGCACCAAGTGGTTTCTTTTCCCTGCAATAAATATCTTTCTGAGCTTTTCAGCCAACTTGCTTCTACTGCGTCCATACTCCTTTTGTCTTAGCTTCCCACGGACACTCAGACAGCTGTGTTGCTGGAGCACACGCTCCTGCGGAGAGATTTTAGAAGACTTATGCACAAATATGCATACAAAGCAAATTTTGAAAGCTTCCCATTCTGCAAGCATTCCCTCCAGAAAATCAGCCTCAAGCACTATGTTCAGCCAATGGAGCAGCAGATATGATGTTGTATGATTCGGAGCCAAGAGGAACTAAACCCAGTATCAGGAAACAGAAAAAGATGCTTGCGATACCTTTTGTTGAACAATTACCCAAAGTACATTTAGAAACCTGAAAGATGATATTCAACCCCATTCTACCTAAGGACCTGCAATTCATTTAGTCATTATTCGCCTTAAATTGTTCTTGTGGCCTAGGAACTGGAATACATAACAACCTCTTAAACTGAGACTGACCACAGGAGCACCAAAATACACAGCAGCAGGTTTTTTCCCTCAGGATGTTTTCAGTCTAACCAGAAACAGGAAGTCTCCAAAGATTTTGCAAGAGAACTTTTTCCTTGTGGGATATCCCATCCTAACTTCAGAATTCACACTGCAGATTTTTAGCCCGGGAGGTAACGGTTTAAACCAAGAGATTTGCAAGCCTTGGTCTGTCACATGCCAGCAGTAATATATCAAAGTCACCCTTGCACATTAAAGAAGTCCAAGGGAATTGTGCCTCATGTCTCTGAGGCACTCGCCATCAGATATTAAAATGGACAACCCACCATTATTTACTGCCAAAGGAACTTTTGTTAACCTGGAGTTACCTCAGCTTACTGCTGTTGTAACATCTTGCAGGCTGAGTGACTAAACTGCCTAGCTGAGCCCAAGTCTCTGAAAACCCACCTGCAGGTCAACCTGGGCTAAAACAACCAGCGTGGTTCCCAACACACCCTTCCCTGTCATTGTTCCCCTGCTTCATGAGGCACACAAGGTGGGGTGCTGGGAGACAGCCTGTCTTTGCCTGGGAGGAGAGTGATTTTGGAGGTACAGGGCCTCTCCAGCCCTGTGGAAGTCCTTAGGAGGCTCAGCGCAACAGAGAGGGTCCTCCCCAGTGCACCTGAGTTCTGCGCTGACAGACATGAGGGTGGGTACAGGTCAGCTGCTAAAAGTCAACACAGACAGCAATATCTGCCCCTCCTCTCAGTGCTCAACCCATCAGCACAGAGTCCAGTTCCATTTTCTGCAGCAGAACAGTAAGGCACAGGGCTGTGGAGAAAACTCGAGCTCACACGGGGCATGTGCATGGGCTGAAGACCTAGCCCAAGCACCTCCACATCTGAACACATGCTTCCAACTGAAGTGCCTTTCCTGTTCTGTCACCCACGCGACAGCCTCCCTCCCACAGCCCAGGTAGAAGAAGCAATAGTTGTCTTTTTTCCTGTGCTTGTTACCAGATTGCAAGGTTTCTGTGCTCCTAAGGGCATGTGGCTAAGGAAGAAGCCAGGAAACACTGGCAGGTAGATCTGGTCATGTTACAGTCAAGTGTTTCGCTAACAGTGACAAGAAACTACAAAAATTCAGGTCTGCCCTAAATGAGTAACTTATTCTTAACTCTGGAAAGGAGGTTTCTCCTCTGCAGCACTGTGGAGTATGGGGACAAAGCAGGCTGCTTGCTTCATAGCCCCTCCCGTGATGCTTCTTGCTCGGCAGGAGGCTCCAGCTGGCTCCCAAAGAGGCAATTCTGCTGGCCCTAGTCAGACAGGAGGAGCTGTACCAGCATCCTGAAGGCATTGCAGGGCTGCTGGTTTGGTACTGAAGATTTGGAGGGATCTGTCTGCTGCTAGTTTTGAGGACATAGCAGAATCTCATGGAGTGAAGTGGACTGAGCAATGATTCACCTGACCTTCAAGGGAGCAAAATTCCAAGCCAGGAGTCTCACACCCTGCGGGCTGGAAAGACCTCTGCAAACACCAGGCACTGGGTTTCACTTCGCAGTCTCAAAGAACCTCTCACTCTGTGCTTCTGTATCATGTCAGTACAAAGTACAGAAAAGCAGCTTTCTCCAGACTGCAGGGATACACAGAACTCATACACCTCACATGCTAGTGTGGAGCACACACGTGCACAATCATGCAGCTCTAATACTTCTTCATTGTGCCAAGCAGAGAAGAAATGTGTGGGTTCAGCTACTTGTACTGCCATATCTCTCAAATGAAGGTCCTGTGGGTGTGTATGTATGAATGGGAGAAAACTGAACTTGCCTTTCCCCATCTGCACAGGACCTCTGTGCACCCTTCAGATGAACCTGCCTCGCATTCCCCAGCAGGAAGCAGGGAGGACTGCACCGTATCTGACTTCAACCCTCACAGCAAACACCTACTGGGACCTCTTCTGCTTGGTATATGCAGGATGAGTCCCTGTAACTGTATCTGAAGGGGACAATTAAGAAAAGGCCATGGAACAAAACTCCATTTATTTCTTGTGAGAATATCGTGCACTCAGCAGGGAGCTCACAGCTCTTCCTAATTGTCCTATTAACTTCAGAAGATCCCCACATGACTCCCAGTAGCATGGGAAGTTATTTCACCTTCATTTCTTTAGGTCACTTAAAGAAACAGAACAAATCCTCACTGCAAACCCATGATGTGTTTCTGCTCAAATCCTTCCCTGAGCCATGAACCTCAATATTCAACCCATTAAACCGAAGTGTATGCCATATAAGTACATAGGCATAAATATGGAGGAACCCTCCTCTTAACTGTAGGCACACTGAGTCGGTTAGTTTCAAAAGAAAACTAAGATAAAATTCTACTTACAAAACGCCCACATTCTTCTAATATTTTCCATGGTAGTTTTTTAGCCCATGGGAAAAGAAACTTAAATGGCAGATTGCAAATGAACATATCAAAAAGACACTATGGCAGCAATGTAGAAATTAAGATAATTGGGCACCAAGAAAAACATTTAAGACATGCTGGGAATTACATGTGGGTGCTGAGTGTGTGTATGGATTCCTGTTATCCCACTCACATAATGCTGCTGAGAGGTCAAGAGAGTTTCTTTAAAACAAACAAGGACAAAAAAGACCAACTTTAACAGACGTGCACTGCCTTTCACACAATGCCAGTGAAATAACACCTGGGTCCCAGAATTAGTTGTGGAAATGCCCAAAGATAGATTTGTATTAAGTACCTTTTGCCAGACAGGGGTATTAGTTAAAGTCTATTATTATTTTTCAAAGTAAGTATTAGTATCTTCAGAGCACTTCAAAAAGTCTGATTTGCACATGGCTACAAATTCAGCATCCCACTTTCTCCCCAACACATTTTCTATTTACAGTCACCATCCAGACGACCTGCCAAAGTTGCAGTCTAAGCAGGGAGGCACGCGTGCACAAATCCTACAACATCCCACTGCCGGGCAGAAAATTACTCCCCCTGACCCAAATTGCTCCTCATCCTTGCACCAAGGGTTAAAAACTCTACGGTCACAGAACAGGACAAAAATTCTACTAACAGACTACTACCCACCACCACTTTTCTCTGCAGCAGCAGTAGCAGCAGCCCCTTCACAGAGCACAAACCGAATGCCTTCGCATCTGCCAGAGACAGCTCTTGCCTGTAAACTCCCAGCAGCTTTTGACAAGAGTTGGAGCAATGGAGGATGGATCTGCGGTTTATTTTGCACAGCTTCTCCCTCTCTCCACTGCTCACCGTCCCTCCTCGCCCAGCCGGCAGTGAGGACGGGGCAAGGTCGTGGACCAGGCTGCTGGAGAAGTTCCAGGCGAGCCCTGGAGCACCGCGGAGCGTGTGCGTACCCTGGGCCCTCCATTACTTCTGGCCGGCCCGCCGAGGAGGAAGAGCTGGAGGGAAACATCCGAGCCCCCCACATCTCACCTGCCTAAGAGAAAACAAGCCCCGTCTCGGTGGGGACCAGCGGGTCTCCACTACTCCCTTGTCATGTCTCCTACATCCCTAGGCAGACCCCCTTCCTCACATCCCCACACCAACTTCCCGAACTCTGCCGCTGCCTGAAGATGGATGGGGCGAAAGCCCTGCGCCCCATCGCCCGCCACCACCGTGCGCCCTCCCAGCCCCCCGCCAGGGCCACCAGGCCCGGGCCCCCTTCTCTTGCACTCACCGCGGTCTCCAGTGGAGCAGGCGGGGGGAAACACAAAGATGCCCCAAACGAAGGGAAGCAACAAAGAGGCTTAACTCCAGGAGCTGGGAACTTCCAGGCCGGATCTGCGGGGAATTCACTACACACACGCACGCACGCACACACACACACACACACAGAGGAAAAAAAAAAAAAGAGAAAAAGAGGGGGGGAAAGCCTATTTTAGGGGAAGGGGAAAGTGGGGGGGCCCTTGGTTTGGGGGTGGTGGTTGTGCTTTTTCTGCGGGTTGGCGCTGGGGATGGGGGGCCGCGCTGAGCTCAGGCGCGGCGGGAGGAGGAGAAGAAGGAGGAGGAGGAGGAGGGAAGAGGCGCCGGGATGCGGGAAGCCGGACCCTCCATACGAGAGACGGCTTTTGGATGACTGAACTCCCAAACAATTCCCTGCTCTGGCTACTCCTGCCCCAAGAGCCTCCCTCCTTCCCCTCCCCCTGAGGAGGAGGGAAGAAGAGGAGGAGCCAGAGGAGGGAGAAAACTCAAAGTAAAACCCCTTCCCCAAAGCCGAACAGCGGTCGAGCACCGTCCCGCGCTCGCACCATCCCCGTCCCCCCGGTACGGCGAACCGGCAGCCGCGGGCCCCCAGGGCCGCTCCCCGCCGCCCCACGCTCCCCAGCCGGCGGAAGCGGGAAAGTTGGGACGAAAAGTTTGTTGTGGGCGGGGGAGGCGGCCCTGCCGGCCCGGGGTGAGGGCTGAGGGGTGCGGGTCCGGGGCGCCCCGGGCGCGGGGGTCCGGCGTTGGCACCGCACACTGGAGTGGCACCAGCGCCTCACGGAGCCCCCCGGGCTCCCCTCCTGGGCGGCCATCCCGCCCCATCCTGGGCGCTCGTCAGCTGTAATAAATACCAGAAGGATGAAAAGGCCTCTTCATCCAACCATCCCTTCCTGGCAGGTGCTTGCTCTCACGGAAAGTGTCTCGGGCACAAATTTTCAGGAAAAGCAATGACACCACTCCCTGAGATTAAACCCAACCAGCTCCTCCTCGCTGTGTATCCCTGCACCAATCATGCCCCAAAACTTAAATTTACCCAGAGATGCAGGGAAATACTCAGTCTTTCAAGGCCCTTCAGTAAAAACTATCTTGAGACAAATCTGTCGCTGAAAGGTCAGGATAGGTTTCTCACATTTTTGCCATGTACAGAAGAGCACAGATGACAAATACGATCTATAGTTTCTAAACATGAAGTCCTTCAGTCTTCAAATAAGAAGGTGAAAGAGTTGAAGTTTTTCATCATGTCATCATTGGGTTTCAGAGTTATTCCTGCTTAGGGGCACTGTAGGAGAGTTGTGGTCTCCTGGCGTACTCATTTCTCACACATAAGGATGATGCAAAGGATTTGGTGTTTTTTCTATTTGGATTTGGGGTTCTTACCTCCTTGCTTTATTACGTGGGTACTGAAAAGATTAAAACTGATTTTTCTGTAGGATTTTTTGAGTTCCAAGGGAATGTGTGTTGATGGCTTCTTCGACTTTCATTTCAATGGGTAAGCTTATCAGGTTGAATACAAAGACTTATCCGGTTAAACACAAACTTCCTTCCTCTGAAATGGTAACTTTGCTGTCTAATTATCTTTTAAAGAATTGTTTCCGAGATTCCAAGTTTTTCCTTATATTGCTCAGTAACACACTCCTCAGGTGCTAAATCCATATGTAGACACCTCACTAAGTGGCCTAATTTTTACAAGTGCTAAGACCTCTAGCACCTGCCTTGTCTGAAAAAACTGGTTTCCTAATTTAAAGCAGTCGTAAACTCTCCTAAATTAAAGCAGGAATTGAATTAGCCCCAACTAGTTTTAGGCTTACAGAGGTGGGAAGAAAAAGGCGGTGGAGCAGAATTAGAGCTACCTTGTGCAAAAAAGTGCCCCAGGGCTTGTTAAACAGTATGAAAAAAAGATTACAGCCCTGCAGGATTACATTCCCTGTTTATCCCCGGGGCTGAGGGAATAGATGCACGCAGCAGTGCCCTTCCTATGCTGTTCTTCCCACCTGCCTCCCAAAAGAAATGCCTTGGGACAAAGCAGGGTGCTGGTTTGTGCAGCCATGTCACCTTGGCATCCCTGGACAAGCCAGTGGCTGTCCTGCTTTCAGGAAGCTCTCTTGTTGCTGTACTGGGGATGCCTGCTCTAGGCTGGCACACATTTGTTTCAAACTCCCCACCAGAGCTGACTTGTGGATGCCACTGGCCCGTCTGAAGCTCGAAGCAGTGTGATAGCCGAAACCCCCTCATTAACCCCAGTTCCTCAGGCATAAGGAAACTTTAACTCTGGGCATTGACCAAGCACAGCCTGTGGCTGGGGGGATGGGGGTGTCCCATCTCCTTCTGGAGATGCCAGAGCCCCCCTGATCCTTGGCTACCAATTTGCCCATATTGGCCCTGTCCCTCTCTGATCCCAGACAAAATTCCCACTGCTGCTGCTGTCGGATGCAAAGGCTTCTCCTTGGGGCCGCTGAAACTCCAGCTGTTTGATATTGTGAGGAGCAAGGCAGGGGGCACAGAGGGACTCCGCATGAAAGGGCGAGCTCAAAGGAAACCGGACCCTGGCATGTCGGCACGATACTCAGTGGGTAACAGGCTCAGTTAAATTTGCTCATTCAGCCAGCTAAGAGGGAGAGTTTTCTCATCTGTCCTGCTATGTTTAATTCATCCACACATGCCTCCCAATTATGGCAGGAGTAATAAACAGAAAGGGATGTTGGGGGTGGAGGGGGAGCCAGCCAGGCCCCAGCCACCAAACCTAAGTGCCCTGAAAAAATGTGAGCTGCGCACTGCTGGGGTCTGTCGTCCGGGGAGGAGCTCATCAGCAGCTCTGGCTCTGAGTCCTTATGAATTTTAGCCCAGATTCATGCCTGAGTTTCGTTGTTTTGTCTATTATTCTCCAGAAATGTACATTGCAGGAGCTGTGTTGCAGAGTGCTGCTTTAGGTGTACCATGTCTGCTGCCTGAGTTAAGCAAAACTCCCAACAAAAATTGCCTCCATGGAGGCTCCCAGGCTCACCACCATGTTCTCACAGCTCTGCATTTTTGCAAAAATGAAAAATTGATGGGGGGAATTAGGCTGTGGTGGCAAAGACAAGGTGGATAACATGCTCCATCATAGAGTGAGTTCAAAGCTGTCTGGCCATGTTGTCAGAAATTCAAGGTAAATTTGTGGAAGGAGGGATGAGGAAGTGATGACTAGCTCAGTTCCAGGAGTGGCCATGGTCCAAAGTGACCAGAAAGTCATCTTGTGTACGGCGTAGAAGGGGGAAAGACTCACATTACGAAGGGATGTGAACGGAAAGCCCCCAGTTCAAAGGAGTTTCAGCATGAGTTTTACTTGTTTACCCTCTTGTAAAGCTATTTGTTACTTCGATAATCCATAGGAAATGGGATCATTTCTCTTTCAGCATGTCAAATTAAATAAACAAATAAAACCTTGTTTGGCTGGTGAGAAGCTTAGAAAGGAAAGTGTATTTGTATAGGGATTCAGGAACTAAGCATCTTTCAGGAGCAGAAGATTAGGAAAGAAATCAGAGAAACAAAGGGGGAAGTGATTCAGTCATCAGAACTCAGCCAAATTAAAGAGGGAGGTGGGATGAAAGGACAAGAGATAGGGCCTGTCTATATTAGGAAATCTCTGCTGGCATAAACTAAACCAGCTCGATGTCAGTTTAGTTTCACCACTAGGGTCCGAGTCAGGGACATAGACTTGGTTGTGACAAGCTCATCTTGATGTCAGACAGAAATATCACACATTCACTGGCATTTCTTTTATTTCAGGATATATACGTTACCCCTCATGCACGAACACAAGCACACACAAGGGATAATGTATGTATTTTGAAATAAAAAAAATCACAATGAACCAGTGCTAGCTTTTCCCTCTGAGAGAGGGGTTGGCAACAAGATAATATTATTAGTACTGTTCCTGTTTCAGACCTGGTAAAAGTAATGCAAAAGAAACACAGCCCCACAAAGGTGTCATTCTCTTTTTTTGCAGTGGTACGTATATTGGTGTAAAAGATGTTATATATTGGTATAAAATGTGTTATATATGGCTACAGCTGTGCCTACGTTCTGTGCCACATACCCACAGGGGATGTTGTAAAGAACTGCCATTCTGTTTGTGGTCAGGTCATTGATAGGAAATATTTGGAGAATCAGTGGGCTCCCAAGTCTATGAGAAGATTTGGTTCAGGTCCATTTGTTTCCTTGTCTTAAAATGTTCAGGGATCAGCAGTCAGAGAGATCCTGTTGTGTTTGGAAAGTGTTGTACAGCGTCACTGAACATTTTGAGTGGAGGACAGGGTCTTTAAGGAAATGTTTTGTTAATGGGAAATTATCAAAGGCAATTGGTAAAGCTTTTTGCATGAGTGAGGAGATCAGACAAATGCTCTAAATAAATAGCCTTCCCCCCCCCACCCAGAATCCTGCTTTCCTTCCTCAGAACTTAGCAACTACTCTCCTACAGTTTAAAACTTCTCTTGCAGTGAAAGCCAATATAACCACATTTGTGATCATGGCCACACACCTCACTGCCAGTGCTGGATGTGGGAACTCCTGAGACTGGATACAAGAGCACCATGAACCTGCTGTGTGCAGGAAGAGGTAGGACATGCCCTCCTGCCTTTGGGTTCACTGCCAAAATCTATCTCAGAATAATGATAAGAAATGCTCCCTTGATGGACAGGATGTAAAAACAAGACCGTGCATGTCATCTTTTGCAGTGACAATGTTGCTCTGTGCTATTAAATAGGTGTTGTATTTTACCCAGAGACAGTGATATTTCAGTGGCAGGCAAGCTTATTCTCATCCCTGAGTGGGAATTTATTTGGAAACTTTCGGATGCATGTACAGTGGATAGACACGATAGGATGCTATAAAGTAGTTCACCCTTCCAAGTGGAGATGGGAACTTGCGTAGTAGGTGCTGGAAATAGGACTTTCATGGGTGAAATGCATTAGATAGAATGGATCATGTCAAGTGAACACTGTGAATCTCAAATTGGAGGAGAGATATATATAATGTTTTAGCATATGCATTCAAATTATATGTACGTACATAAAATTGCAGCATCACCGGCTCTTCAAAAATCAGTTTTGTTTGGTTTTGTTTGTGTGTGTGTGCACCCTTTCAGCTGGAAATCATGGCAGAGTGCGAGATGTTTTAGTGATGTTGTCTTAGGTGGCTTTGACTGATCCTTTCCCCCTGCTATCCATTTTTAGCTCTGTAGAGGTTTGTTGGAAAAAGCAGGTTTTTTCTTCTCATGTGAGATTTGTTTTCTCTGTGGAGACTCTGCGTGGAAACCTGGTGCTACTGTAGTTGATGGGAATCTTATTCCCATCAGTACAGATGCCGCTGGGCTTAGGGTTTCACACTTTTTATGATTCCCTTAATCTGTAGTAGGTTGTTGCAGGTTTACAGATGACAACAACAGTGAAGATGGCGAGGCATCTTAAAGGTGTTCCAGGTTAATGCTGGAGACTGAAAAGATCCCTTTAGTTGGAGTGCAGTCCCTGGGTAATTACACCTGTGGGAAATAGCTACCTGTCATGTCTATCAACAAGGGAGCTTACCTTTTAAGGCACACAGATCTCCCTTTACATCCCATTCTCTCTTTGTTGTAGTCCATTTATTCACCTATTATTCACCTATAATCTCTCTTCCCTTACCACTTTCCCACACACCTGTTGCCTTTCCATCTTTCTTTTTCATTGCTTAAGGCTTGTGCTTACCCTGTCCTCTGCAACAGCCCTCAAACAAGTCCTTAACTTCAGGAAGTGAAAAGGCTGGGGATCCCCAGTCTCCCGGGCCCTCACTAGCCCTGCATCTGTCCCTGTGCCCCCCAACACCCCCCCTCCCATCCGTCGCCCACATCCTGAGCATGAAAGCCAGCCGGATTAATCCGGCACAGAGCACATTGTGTGTGAGTCATGACAGGCTCACTAAGGCGTGCAGTGCTGATAAAAGGCAGCTCTGATGGGCTCTGTCAGGGATCCCGGAGAAACAGCGTGGAAAAAATCTGCTAACCCACATCCCAGCCTGGCAGCCGGGGCCTGGAGACAGCCAGGCACCGAAAGGAGCGCGGGGAAGGGGTCCTGATCCAGGCTCAGCCTGTGGGGAAGCCCCTGGTCCCAGGCATGAGCTGGTGCTTCCTGGGGTCATCCAAGAGCTCATGGAGCCAAAGGAGGGCTGGTGCAAGCCCTTAGGTTGTGAGGATGCACCCTGGGATAACCTCCCTCTCCCCAGAGGGACCAGCTGGCCAAAGGACATTCCTGACACCCCAAGCAAGCAATGTCAGAGGTGTCACTCTCCTTAGACCTACTTTCCCCTGCTCTGTCCCAGTGGCTAGCCCAGCTCAGGGAGCCTGGAGGAGGCTGCTCTTGTCTAACTCGGAGGACACGTCTCTCAAAACAACGTTATTTTACCAACCTGCGCTTTCCCATTATTTGTTCCTTATTCTTCATACGACCCTTTAATATCATCTTCCTCAGCATCTTCAGCTCTCTGGTGTTAAGCCTTGCAGACATTGATGTTTGAACCATTATGAGTCCCTCTCCTTTTGGTCAGCCAGGCTATGCATTGCCTATCTGCAGTATCCTCCTAATACTCTCCTCTCTACTTTTATAGGGTGTCCACTGGATACCATCACCCTGCTGCAATCTGGAGACTCAGTGAAAGGCAAAAAGAGAAAGAGCTTACAGCTCCATGCCTCTGAGCATATATGCTTTGTCTTTTCATTAGGCTGTGCACAAATACACTTCTACTGCGTTTTAAAGAGCGGGGCAGCAAAGCACCTCTATCAGTCAGTTCTTTGAAACTTTAGGAACTAGGTCTTCTCTTAGAAAAAACAATCAAGGCTGATGCCAAGGCCATGGTGCTCAGGAATTTACAGTCTCTGAGAACAAGGGTTAGGTGAACTTTAAAAGGTTATATAACGTAGTGTTTCTGATCCTTTTTTAATCCAAAGCACAAACTAACCTTTCAGGGAGGAAAAAAAGAAATCCACACATTCTTTCATGGCGTGATACGACGCAGCAGCCAGCGGTTATAGGCAAATAAAAATCAGGCAAAGCTTTGAAATTCTTCGGTTTTCATTTCTACCAGCTGCTGTTATTTGTCACCATTTCATTTGACTGCATGTGTTAGATATTGCATGAGGCATGACTGTATGGGTGGGAATTTGGAGAAGTGCTGTAATCCACTTGCAGACTGCCTTCTGAAGTCTTGCAAGACACCAGTACTCAAAATACTCCCAATCTAGTCTGCCTGCTGCGTGCCAGACCATGCTGAACCCAAAACCCATTTAATCCCCTTCTCTGACTGATGTAAGCCATACCTAGAAGCATCTTGTGGAAGGCAGAACACTTGGGTTAGGGAATGGATGTCAGCTGTAATCTTTTCTCTACAACTTAATTTTTACTCTTGTATACTTCATTCCATTACTTAGGATTCTAGTATTTTTGGACCACCCCTGCTTAGCATTTACAGGTCTTTAATCTTCTCTGTTGTCAGACAGATAAACTGAGTCTGGGCCCAATTCTCCCTCAGTTAGCTGGGTGTAAATGTCTCTGAATTCACACCAGCTAGATGCAATGTAACATGAGAAGTGTGTGAGGCCCTTTATTCTGTCAGTCTCCCCTCATAAATCAGCTCCCACAGCAGCACCTGAAGTCATTTTCTCAAGACCAAAGAAAGCATGCATGGAGAAGGTTTTGTCAAGAGTCTAGGGAGATCAAATGGTCTCAGAAGGTTTGCTGTTCCCTGCAGTGCGGCAGGCAGCTCGGCCAGGGTTACTGAGTAAGGACCACGCACAGCATGGCTCAGCATCAGGAGGGCTTGTGGAAGGAGGATGTTAAGCCACCAGAGAAATAGTGATTGTTGCTGCTCGTTGCAGTATGATCCCAGCCAAAGAATCATGGATAACTGTGCTTCTGTTTCATCTCAGCTGAATACGGAGCCAGTTTACCTGCCCAAGACGTTTCAATTTATGCTAGCTTTTTGGTAGTGAGACTTTCCCATGAGACTGAACTGCTAAGCAGCTTGCTTTGGTGGCCCTTTCTACAGTGTCTCTTGTGTGAGCTGGAACAAGAATGAAATTCCCTCCCACCCAAGTGTCTTGTGCAGCTCCTCGCCTGTGTCTCATGATGAGAGAGACAAAGCCAGTAGGTCCCTGGCAGCTCTTACAGTGTCTGTTTGAGGTATGAGCCAAATACTGGTCCCAGCACAGTACTATGACTCAAAACACACGACACCAGGCAACACCAAAATTGCTGAGTGCAGTGGTGCCATGGTGAATACACCATGTCCCTCACTGCTGCTGCCACTCAGCATGTCCTTATCCACTCTCCTTTCCCACGCAGGGACAGTGCTCTCCCTGGCACAGGAGCAGGAGGAGGGACTGGAGGCAAATCTCTTCGTTTGCTTTCAGAAGTATGATGTCTACAGGGTCATACTGCATTCCAAAAACTGTGAGAAATGGAGGAGGTAGAGCCAGATTAGAGGTACCTACACATGTGGAAGATAGAGCAAATGGCAGTCCTGAGTCCCCCAGCATCACCTTTTGCTGCTGATCCTTGAGGGTGTGTTTCTTGTGGGGTACTTCACATTTTCTAATCTGGTGCCAAACTCTTCTTCCTAGAGTGCCTCTGAAGATTTTTACCAACTAAAAGCCAGGCCCCAGACCCCTGCCTCCTGCTGAAGTACTGCTAACTGCTTCTCAGAGGACAACCTTCCCATAGGTGTGTGGCTGGGCTCCTTGTATAGGAAGTACATCATTGGTGTAAATCTCAGCCAGGCTTGGCCAGTTTAGTTCTTGATACCACCATTACAATCACTGCAAAAATAAATACATCCTTACCCAAGAGATATTTGTGTCAAAGAATATATTTTTTTAAATAATATATTTGGGAAAAATCAGAAGCTACCTTGCTTTCTAAAAGACAAGTTTGGCTGGTGTCCTTGACCTGCCAGAGCCGTGATTTTCTAAGGACCCTGAAGGAGATGAATTTCCTTATTGAAGCTCACTGGGATTTGGGGGGTGGGGTGTGTGTTTCTTCTCTCCCTTGAATATTCAAACAAGTACTCCTCAGACATCTCTCTTCTGCTTGTCACTCTTTGCCCTGTTTGTTTATTTTTTGCACTTCTCACAGCCCGGACAAGGCAAACAGGCCGGTCTATTGTTGGTGTGCATCTCTTTCACTGCAAGATTTGTTTATGTCTTAGCACAGTGATGCAATATTTGGGTTGAAAGCTTCAAGGGGAAATGTTTATAGAACTAAAAAAATATTTCCATTTGATTTGTTTATAGGAAGTTTTTTCTTGTGGTCTTGGGTTTTGAAAAGGCCTTTGCATGTTTTCTTTTCCGCCTCCCCCACTCTCCTCTGTGGATTTGAAGTTTGGTGCCAAATTCAGTCATGATAATGCCATGACTGACTCTTTAGGTATTTCTACCATGCTCAGCACTACACCACTGGAGTATCTTCATCCTGGCCTCCTAGATCTTCTCAACAGCGTTATCCTTCTTACATACTGAGGTTCCCAAAGCTTCTTGGTGGGGCGGAGGGTTTTCCAGCCCCACAGTCCAGCAACTCCTCTGTGTTCCTGAATTATCTCTGACCTGGGCCGGCCCTCAGGCAGGGCAGGCTACACTAACAGGGGAGAGTTGGAAGAGTTAAATGGGAACATTGCTTAGCAGGAAAAACAAAAGAGTAATAGGAAAGGCATCTTTGTGTGACCGAGGCTTAACCGAAACCAGGCCTTCTCCCTCTGCCTCAGCCAGGAAAACAAGAGAGTACGTGCAGGCAGCCACCGGCAGAGCGTGCACGGGTGTCCTCCTCTGCCTCCAAGGATGCAGGCAAGGAACAGCCACTCACAGCAAGAGGGAGGGCAGACAGTTGCTCATGTGGCACCCTCAGGGCACAGCACGGGTGCACTTCCCGCCACCCTGGCACTCACACCCTTCACTGCACATCCGCTCCTCGCTTTCTGCCCCTCTCCCATCTACTTGGTGTTTGTCACCCAGAGGAGGCTCCCACATTCTGTTGTATACCATCCTCCAGGCACTGTGCATCTGCTCTTTGGGAAACACTGAGTACCACAGGGCTGCCTCCGTGTCGCATTGGGTCAGTGAACAAGGATGCTGAAAGGATGAATGTCACAGTTTCTACCCTCCCTGGCTTTGGCCACAGCTTGCTAGCAAGAGGCATAGATGGGGCAGGAGGAGGTGCAGGCTTTCTCCCGTGCCTTGCAATTTTGCCTCTTTGCACCAAAACCAGAGCGAACAGTCACAGGGTCCTTCCAGCCACTGTCCTTCTAAGCTGACCCAGCATCATCCACTGCCAGTCTTCATTCTCTTGACACGATAAACCATCACCACCTTTACCTTGTAGCTACCAGGGGTAACCAGCAGAGAACAGAGAATATAACAACGTGTGCCAAACCAATAAATATCATCAATCCTCAACATTTCCACAAGGCACTCTCACACCTATGTCACCACAGTTTCAGGGCTGGACGTTTTCAGAATATGGCTGGCCCTGGAGCCCAGGTGCAGCTCACTTTCCATGAGCTCATTAACCAGCAGGGCTTCACAGACCATCATCTGGCAACAGCCGGTGTAGGAAAAATTACTGTTAGAGATGTTTCCAGCTACTTCCAGCTGCTGCCTGCGCAGAAATAACATGAGATCACTAGCTCAGAGGAAGCCTTGGCTTCCCCAGCCCCTGGCCATCAGCAGGTGGCCCCGGGAAGTGGAATGGCCTGTGCATGCTGTGGCAAGGGGGACCTGGCGTGTGGGCACGGGGATCATACACAGATGAATAAATAAAAGCCAGCCCCCTTGCTTTGCTGGCTGGTGGGCTCTCCTGCCAGAGATGACTGGGATCAGTGTTTGGTTTTCCCCAGAATGCGCCCAGTTCAACACGCACTGTTTCAGAGCCATGCCAGCCGCCTGCTGCCGGCAGCCACCTGTGTCCCTCCTGGTCCCACTTCCCTGCACACTGCTCTGTCACCACAGAGGGGCCTAGGACAGCCCCCAGGTCCCCCACTCTCACCCTGCCTTCTCCCCAAAGCTGAGATCCAGCAGAAAGGAAAAGCAAAGGTAATGAACAGGCTGGCTTCGGTTCTCTCACTCTGACAGTCACCTTTCCGAACGGTCAGTAATACTGGAATCCCTCAGAGACCTGTTCTGTGACAAGCATCGTTGTGCCTGTGAAAGAGCAGGACCTTTCTGAGACTACAAAGGCTTTGAGTATGTTTGCTCTGTCCTATTGTTTGGGACTGAGATTGCCCAAAAGTCACAGCCTCCTATGCATCCATGCACCCTGGCTGTAGCCTGGAGCAAGCTGGCAAGAGAGCAGGGGATGGCTTGGGTCTCTGCTGAGAGCAATGCCAAGGTTTTCCTAAAAGATATCTACAAGGCTGTGTGAGGAAAACTAAGGCCAATATATTTTATACAGAACCCTGGCTCGATGAGAACTGTTTTATCTGGGGATTGTGTCTACCACACAAATGGACTGTGATAACTAATACCTGGTAGTCTAGCTTGGCTCTTCACATGTAAGACAGACACAATGTCACCATGTTATCAGGGGTTTTAGTGCACTGGGAGCCAGATGGAAGGCAAAGTAGACCAAGGCCACTTACAGACACCATAACCACAAGCCTTGGTTTGTGAGGGAAAACCAGGAGGGCTATCACCCACGAGCTGTGGCTAAGTGCATAACTTCATGCCATCTTAGTACCTTCTTGGAGATGATAATCACATCCTCCAGGAGGGAAGGTCTGTGGGTCACACCAGCTTGGTACACTAACTGTATACCCCACAGATGGGTATTGCACGTGTGTGTTGCTGTTGGATTCTTGATGGTTGTTCCTAGGAGTGGTAGAAACAGCTTATTTATTCCGTTTGGCATCTATATCCAGTCCCTCTTCTCCTCCCAACCCATAACGCCCTCCCCCAAACGCCAAGCTAATGCCTTCCAGATGAGGTGCTAGAAGCTGCTAATTGCACCCGGATCCGTCCTGATTTGTGCTTCAGTCAGCAAGGCACCTCGCTAATGGATCTGAGACTTGGCAGTGGGCCTGGGACCAGTGTTAAAGGAAATGGATGAGAGGGAAGGAGAGAGCAGGGGGTGAGAGAGAGAGGAGGGAGACCCAGAAAGGAAAACGATCCCTCCTCCTCACGGCAAGGGGCCGAATACTGATAAGGGCTTGTGGTTGTCCCCCAAGGCTAGGCGGTCTTGTGTGGGATAGCAGGCGGCAGAGGCGCGTTGCCTTCTCCTGTCAGAGAGACCACGCCCGTGCTGGGGTACTGCTCCCTGCTCCTGTGGGAAGGCTTAACCTTGCACCGGGGCAGCAAGGCACTTTATCACTGCCCAGACTGGTCAGGGCTTGAGCTTTCCTGATGGGAAGCTGGGACATGAGAGCTGGGAGCCAGCTGGGGGCTGAGACTGAGCCGTGGCTCCCTGTTGATCCAGGGCATCTGTCTCACATCCCTGGTGGCTTTCAGGAGAAGAGGAGCCAGCTGGGGTGATTGGATGTGGATCAGAGGTGGAGAGGAGAGAAAACAAGAGGGAAGGGGGTTGGGGAGGTGATAGCAGGCAGAATAAGAAAAGAAAGAGGCCTGGAGAGGAAATAGAATAGGAGACGTGGAAAAAGCAAGGGGCAGAAGTGGAAAGGCAAGAAGGAGAAGTGAAGGCTGGAGAATAAGGAGATGGTGTGTAAAATGTTGATCTTGCTCCCTTACAGCCTGCAACAGCCACAGTGTGGCCTGGGGAGGCTGGGCTAGCAGCCAGACAGGGCTGCAGCCTCTCTGAGAGCCCCAAATGGAACTGTGCATGCTGTCCTGCCTGGGAGACCTGGGACCTCACTGCAGAGCTTCAGGGATGAAACATAAATGTCTCAACATCATCATCATAAATGTCATCAACACATAAATGTCTAGGGACTATTCCTCAGTGTCTCACCAGGCTTAACTGCCTGAGGACAGGTCTGTTTCTGGGCATGGGGGCGAGATCAACACAACGAGACTTTGCTTCAGCATCTCAGCCTGGGCCTGAGGAAAAGGTTGTTGCTAAGACTTTGGGAGTTAGCTTAGGGGTGGCATGGGGCTCTCCTTTCTGTGTGCTGGAGAGCCCCAGGAGAACTCAGACCGGTTCCTCTCCATTTTGAGATACCTCTCCAGCATTAAATCCAGTGTCTTCCCCAAATGGAGTTTATTACACTCATTTTACTGGTGCAGAAAAGTGAAGTAACATTGCCTTGGGTTCCACAAAGAATCCAGGTCCCACATGGGAGAGGATGTGTGGTTGTCAGTCAGGGGGTACCTGTTCTGCTAGACCGTGAATGTCTAGCATGAAGAACCAGCAGAGCCATGAAACTGTCAGAGAGGGAGGGAAGGTTCAAAGGCAGAACTGCACCAGATAACTGGAACAGAGAAGATGTTTAAACCCACACCCGTGATCTGGATAGATGGGCACTTGGTCTCAACAAATCCTCTTCATTGAAAAAAAAACCCCCAAAACCAGGGAGCACTGGGGAGGAAGGAAGCCTACAGCTGCCAGGAGGGCCCTGGAGGTGTGTTGCAGCATCAAGTAATCAGCATGATAATCCTGGGAAAGATGCTCCAGGTGGAGAGGTGCCAAGCTGAAAGCGGAAGCAGGACAACCAGAAGCAACCAACTGCAATGGGAACCCAGTTGGTTGGAACTGGTAAGACACTGTGCTAAAATGCCTTTGGCTCCGAGTTCCATTTTCATCAACTTTGCAATTCTTGGCAAAGATTGGAGGGAGTTTCCACTAGACTGTGATTCATTTAGTGAAATTTGATCATGGCCAGCAGGGGAGGGAAGTAGACAGACAGACTGACAGAGAGACAGTGTACTTTGAGGAGAGGAGGCAAGACTGTCAGGCCTCTGCAGAAAGGGCAGAAAGAGACCTGTTCTGTCTGATAGGAATCTTGGTGGGTAATCTTCTGGGGGAAGACGTAAGGAAGTAGAAGAGCAAACTAATTACAGACGTTGTGTGTGCTTGGATGCGCCTACAGACTGATTAGCTCATGTCTCCGAAGCACTTGGACATGGAAACCAGTTAATTATCCTTATTAATTTTTCCCCTTTTGTGGTCCTAGTTATTTTTGGAGACCATTTTAAGCACAATGCACCACCCAGGTGTTGGCTGCCCCAAAACCCATTGGAATTCCCTATTTGTCTTTCCCTTTCCTTACACAAAGGACAAAACAGTCCCAATGAGAGTGATTCCTTCCTCCTGAAACAAGGACAAATAAAGAAAAGAAAAAGAAAAATACCATCTCCCATGCTGGCATGCCCAAATCGCATCACACTTGCCTGTTTCTGTGCCTCTGGAGGGGCAAAGGCAAGGTGAGTGACTCTCTGAACTTATCAGTTCCCTGGGATACTGTCAGGTCAGTACCCAGGTGCACAGGAAAGAAAAGCATACTTGCTCTGCAGCTTGTTGCAGAACAGTTAGGACTTAGATTTAGCTTCTTTCCGGTCTTCTTGTTGTATATCCACCAAAGGACAGTGAGGGAAACCCTTGTGAACATCCTGAGGCCATTTCTGACAACAGAAGCATTTCAGGCTTCGGCAGAGCAATAGGAGAAGTCATATTTTGAAGGAAACCACAGAGAAATCTGGCCTTTAATTTAATCTGCCACCTACTTCCTTTGTTCCCAGATAGAGGGCACGGCCACTGGGTGACACGTGAGCTGTTACCTTCTATTATCTGTGACCTTTTGGTTGCTTGGAGGACTGGGGAAGGAGCCTCAAAATGCTTGGATGGGAATGAGGACGCTTTGGGATTGAGGATGTGGGGGCAGACCATGCTTTTGCACCTGTGGTCGGTGTGCAGGCAAAGCGGTGGCAGCACCCAGCAGCCTGTGCCCCAGGAGATGGGCACACAGCCTGATGTGCCTCTGGATCCACGTGGGAATGGGCATGCCCAGCCCCACAGCCCGCAGGGCTCCTCGCTGGTTCTACGTGCCCAAATGCTGCCTCAGCCCTTGGCTGTTTGCCTCGGGGCATGGGATGTTCTGGACTCCAGGTGCTGCCCTTCTGGGGCTTCCTGGGCAACTCTGCAAGAAGTCCCCCAAGAAAAATCTTGGAAAGGTTTGGCTTTGGAGAAATGCCTGGCCCTTTTCTTCCCCTCCTTCCAATTTCTTGCTGCCTGGGATCCGGGCACACCCTGGACAACCAGGTGGGAAGCCACAGTCCAAGAACTGGAGAATTAACAGGTTTTCAGCACTACGCCAAAGCATGAAATGCTGGGAAGCCAGACCATGCGCACCATGTTAAAACAAAGGGAGAGCTGAAGACTTCCAGACCATGACAGGTTTGATCCGGCTAGTTTATTTTTTGGCAGGAGGGGCTGAGTGAGGCCACGGCAGGGACCGAGCATGTGTTACATGTGCCAGAGCGAGCACGTCTCCTCCAAGTCAGCTGCGTTCTGTCTGCTTGCACACGTGGCCCATCAGTCCCATTATGGTGCTGCGCTTTGCCTGGTGGGCTGAATGCAGGAACCAGGTCCATTGCCATGTGATTTATGAATCCTCTCTGAGGTCCCATCTTTTTCCTCCTCCTCTTCCTTTTGGGGACTTGGGGATTTGGTTGGTTTGGGGGTTGTTTTTTTAAAAATAAAGAGCACTTGAAGTTCATTTAAGGCAGAACCCCTTGATTTACTGTGCTTTGGTTTCAGAAACAAAAGACTTTAGTGGGGGGAAGAAGCCATTTAAGTTTTTGAGTATTTTTTCCCTGTTACACCTCAGCGTCTCTGTATGGACACAAAGCATGCCGTGGTACAACACCAGCACTTGTCTGGTGCTGAGAAGGACCCAAATCAGTCTGGGCCACAGGTGCTCTGTCAGAGTCACATTTTCTCAAGCAGGGAGTCAATCCATCAAGAGGGAAATCACTCTGCTGTGCTGCTTCTGTACAACGTGTCTGCCGAGATCTTGGAACCCAGCAAAATCAGAACAGGATTTTCACCAAGATACAAGAAGTGGTGTTACAAATCTACAGAACAGAACTGAATGAAACTGAAGGACAGCTGTCCGTAAGGGAAAATTAAGAGCATGGCTGAGTTCCTATACCTTGAGGAGCCAAAACTGATTGGTTTTTTTTCCTGAAGTCCAGGTTTGGCTTAACTGAAAAGTAGACCTATTTGTTTCTTTCTACTGCAGCATATCCTAGCCTGAAAATCTGTCATCTGCACTTTGCACACCTTTTGTAAGTGAAAAATGAAATGGTCAGATACATGCTAAATTATGAAAAAAGCACTAACACTCAGATAATTTTATTTGGGCCTTTCAATATTGTGTTCACAGGAATTCCGAATGTCCAGGAAAGCATCACTGACAAAAGCTACGTGGACCTCTTGCACTGTAAGAAAACCACCAGATAACAAAACCTTCTGCTGAGCCCATGCAGTGATACAGCTCAGGGTGCCTTGCTACGCTGGGAAATCAGAGACCCAACTTCAGCAGCCAGTGCCACCAAATGGATCAAACCCTCAAGAGTAACTTTATCCCTACGGTTCTTTGAGCAAGTCTTGCGTGCTTTACCCAGAGCATGCATGACAGCTTCAGAGTGTAGCGGGGCTGCTGGCTCCTAAGTGGTGTCAGAATACTGCCATGAGGCACTACTTTACTCAGCATTCAAGGGTCAAAACCAGAATCCACTGGGAAAAGCACTTTGTGCCTATAAGAATCCCCACACGCAGACCTTCTTTGGCCACTGGGGCACCAGCAAAAACTGGAGTGCTGCTTGGGACCCTATTCAGGGCACAGGTGATGGAGAATGGCTTCCACTTCTTGCCATTTGCACTGGAAAGAGAAACATTGAGAGGGGATGCAGACAAAGGCTAGCAGCATGGTCGGGGGAAGTGAGTGCCTATCGTGAGGCAGGAGACTGTTGATTTATTTTGCCCAGGGAAATGCAGGCTGAGAATGGATATGATTGTTCTTGGTAAACACATCAGAGGGATAAGCACCAGGGAGGGAGCAGAGCTATTTAAGCCTTGGAACAATGTTGGCGCGAGAACAAGTGGGCATGCTCCAGCCAGGAATAAATTGAGACTGGAAATAAGAAGAATGGTTTAAGCCTCAGAGCTGTCAAGTTCTGGAAGAGTCTACTAATTGGGGTAGTGGGAGAATCTTAAAACTTATTAGGATTGTTTGGATCTTCACATTTGTGCGGAAGATTGCACGATGCGATTGCTGACAATAGCAAGGGACAAGACATGGTAAAATAGGAGATCCCTTCCGGCGCTACATCCCTACTGCGAAGCACTTGGGATTGATTTGCTTCTCATGTATCCGTGTTAAGGCAGGAGAGCTGCAGGATCCTTTGCCATCCAGCCCTGCGGGGAAATTGTTGGCAAGCCAGTTGCAAGGAAGGAGATGAGGATACTTTCTCAGATGGCTGAAGATGATATGATGGTTGCTACTAATGAGCTGTGAGGAGAGATGTGTCTCTGGTCCCAGGAGGAAGACTGCAGGCATCACACCAGGCCACAACCAGGCAGCAGGGCAGAAAAACAGCAGAGGGAAAGAGTTGAAATTCCAGGGGAGAAAACCAAGTGCAGGCATTTTCTCATTAGAGAGCAGGGGGCTTCATGTGTTCTTTGTCTTTTCAAAGGCAATAGAGGTTGAACAATTACCAGGGAAAATTTACATAACCCATTCTGTCATTTGGAGCCGAGGCAGCTCTTCAGCAAGCCCTAGGATCAGCTATGCCGCTCAGGCCATGAGTCAATCTCAGCAAAACTGTGGTTTTATGCAGTCATATACATTTTTCTCTTCTTAAGGAGCTCTTCTTTTTCTACTAACCACCCAAATCCATGGTCCTCCTTGTTGGAGCCCACTGCTGCTTTCATCATCTCCTGATGGAAACAGTGCTGGAAGCTTCTGGCAAACTCTGGCAATCTCACATGGTCCACCCCACACAGGGTCTGAGGTACAGAACAAGGGGGCTTCTGACCTGGGGGAGGTCCCAGAATGTGGTAGCTCCACAGCAAGAAGTGACAGCTCTGGGAGCTACAGGCAAGGAGGAATCACCTAGCAAGTAGCTGCCTCAGGCTTCAAGTCACTTGTCTGTGCTCAGTGTGAATGAGAAAACTTGCTGGCCAAAAGAATCACTGTGCAAGGCAGAGGGGTAAGACTGGGGTGCCCTGGGCAAAGACTGAGATATATGTCTTCTCTTGCACCTGGGATGCTTCACCTCTCAGTCCTGTTGTGCTTTCCCATGACTGTGTCTCCAAGCCCTCAGCAGGCTTACATGTGTTAAACCCAGTGTTAGAAGCAGCTGTAGAACAAGGGAGAGTCCCTGCTCTGCCTCAGGAGAGCCTCAGCACAGCCTCTGCCAGGGCTTGTGAGCCAGGAGGTAGAACAGCACAGCTCAGGGGGGCTACACACAGTGCCCAACCCATGTGTTCCGCTTCCCCGGGCGCCTTTCGCTGCAGGAGCAATGCTGGCACCAGTCCCCAACTGGCTGGGCTGACCTGTCCTCACCAGATTTAGGCAGAGCCCAGACACTGGTCTTACATGTGCCAGCTCAGGAGAGAGGGTGCTGACAAGCTGTTCAGCCAAGTAATTCCATGTATACCCCAAAACCAGTGGTACCTGGGCAAAATGGGAATGCCACAGCTCTCAGCTGCTCGTATGAAACCTCTCAGCCTCGCACTGCAGGCAACCCAACCCAGTTTAAATCTTGGCCTCCTTTAGCTGCAGCCAAGCAGATGGAGGTGCTCGTGCTCAGGAAACAGCACCTTTCTCATCCTTGAGGACTCTACCTGAGGCAGTGGGGGAATGAAAATCTGAGCAATATTTCAGTGGGTGCATGAGAAAGAATAAATGTCACAGCAGCTGGTTAATGCATACCCTTCCACATGAGCATGATAAGACTGAGTTCTAAATTCCCTTTCTTTAGTTCACTGCATGCACACATGCAAATGCCCTCCCTTCTCCTTAGGAAACTGAAAGAAAGGAAAAGCAATAATAAAATATTTCAGATAAGAGAGAAAGAATTCTCCATGATTGAGAATGTTTAATGGGAACCAGCTGCCTGAGCAAGACCAAAGGCTGATCCTGCTGGGGGTTTGTTGACAGTGTCACTTTCCATAGGTACCTGCTGAGGAAAAGGGAGGGATGCTCAGGAGACAGCGCAGAGGAGGAGGAAGGTGAAGGAATGCGCTGCATAGTGTTTTACCTCCACGCAACCCTGTCTCCCCCTTTCCTTTCTTTTAAGAGACTCTCCAAGCTCTTGGAGAAGAGCCATGACAGGACAAAACAAGAAAGCATGAGCGAGTGTGCTGCGAGCCTGTGGGTGGCTGTATCTGAGCAAAAGAGGGTGGGTGGAAGAAAGGAAAGAGGAGCCCAAAAGTTCAGTGCATGAAACAAAAGCCAAAGCTGGCTTTCTGCTCCCCTTCCTGTTCTTCCTCGCAACCAGACAGCTGCAATTAAGATGTAACTGATACACTGAGAGCTGGTCCCTCATGCCGGTGCTCCCTCACCTCCTCCTCGCCTGTCTGCCCATGGTGGCAACAATGCCAGGCATGAACCCAGCTGTGCAGAGCTACTGCGTGGCTACCAAACCCAGCTAGAGCAGCCAAACCTTGCCAGAGCAACCCACAGGACAAGGAATTTTAGTGGTGTGAAATGTGGGCTGCTTCCAAGTTCCCCCTTCTCCTTTGGGGAGTAACTATCTGCATGGACCTGCCCATGCTGCCACCTGTGTGTTCATGAGGTGGTGGGACCCGACTCATGTCCTGCTCCCTCTGTTGCCCCAACCCCTCTGGAAAGAGCCCTTACTCCTGCAGAATCTGGTGCACCACTTGCAACTGGCCCAGGGCCCTGATCTTGACCCAAGCCCATCGTTCAGGGTCCCATTTCTTGAGGGATTCACTTAGCTCTATCCCTGTATGCAGGGATATTCACTCCCAGTTCAAAGCTATGGAGATCAGCATTAGGGAAGCTTGTCAGCTGCCTGCCCCTCAACAGTGACACTTGTGTAGATCAGGGCTTCAAGTGTACAGAAGGATGGAGCAAACATTTAAAAACACATATAAAACATAATAAAAGTTTTTCAAAATGCTCCAAAAGATAATCTGAATTGGCTGATATACTCTGGGGTAAATACTGGTATGGAAACACAGTGCTTCATTGGGCCACCTAGCAATTCTTTATATGAAAGTAATTTTTCAACTAAAAGAGGCAGGTCCTGTTGGCAGTGATTTTGCCCAGCTTTTCCTGGTCTCTGTACTCTGTTTTCCACGCTTTCTATTCACAGCCTTCAGTGGAATTGTACCTCTTAAGAGTTTCCTCAAAAGCCATGAACCAGAAAGCCCCGTTCCCCCAAATCAGGAGTTAAGCCTAACCATCATGAAGCACTGTGCACTCCCCCCTATATTCTTTAATCAAGTGAGTTTGTGCCAACTTTTGAGCTCTAAGGATTTATACTTTCCCACCACAAGAGAAAGTCCGAGTCCTGGAGATTTTACTGGTTCAAACAGGCAAGTAGAGTCAGGGAAAACACCAATAGAGTCACTGGGAAGAGAGGTGGCATCTCCGCAGGTACCGTATGTTCTGCTCTCTGAACACATGAGCTGCCAGGGTTTAAGGAGACAGTGCCCGCAGACCCTGCTCCCCTCCAGGAGGGCTCCGGCACCTCTGCGGTGCTTTGTCAAGGTGATGGTAGGGGAGGTAGTGCAAATCCCATCATAGCTGATGCTTTGACACAGACTGTAAGATCTCAGCACAGCCATAGCTGCAGCTGCAGGCTGGCGACAGCACTACCTGTTGCAGAGCTCTGTGGAGGAGACGTAATAGTCTGGGGCTGAGAAGAGGGAATGTGCTAGCAAGCCGTGGCATGGATCTGATTTTCCATTCAATAATCCCGTGGTAACTCAAGAAGATGGTAAATTGCAACTGCAACAGCTCACTAGCAGCCTAACATTTCCTCATGGTGCTCCTGAGGTGTGGAAAGATCTCTGCAGAGTGAGGCCCGTGAAGGGGGGAAGCGTGCAGCAAAAGTTTTGGAAAATTGCCCTGCAGCCTCCTTTGCCATTACCCTTCCTCTCAGCAGTGTGCAACCCCCTTCTTTTCGGTTCAGTGCACTCGAGCGTGTGGGGGCCCACAGCCACAGGGGCAGGAGCTGCTCCTTCTTCGTCTATAACTTCATCTGCCGCTTTTGTTTCCAAAGGAAGCTGCAATTAAACCCCAAGCTTCAGTGCAAGGAGAGATTCCAGGCTCGGCTGTCCCTCCCCATGGGCAATGCAGCCTGAGCGCCAGGCTCTTGCCACGGAGCCCCTGCTGCTTCCTAGGACTGAGTGGGACCACTGCCAGTTTACATTAGCAGCCAAGTGACCATCTGGTACAAAGGCAAAATATGATTATTATGTTTAGGTGCGTGCAGTCTTTGATGTAGTGCCCAAAGGTAACAATAAAGTATTATTAAGTTTTTCCAGTTATGTGGATCGTGACAATACTGTGACAAGACTGTTGGAAACAACCTTCAAAATGAGGTGTGGGAGGCTAGCAACACCCAGCCACATGTTGCTTCACATAATCCTAGTCCCACTGACATTCGTGAAACTTCAGCTGGTGTAAGGGGTACGTGCCACAGCTGCTGAGGATGCGGGTTCCTACCCCAGGGCAGCCTCAGCAAGGGGCTTTTAGCAGAATTCACGAGATGAGGGCCCTGCCCTCAGCAAGCCCATGCTGCTGCCCAGCACATCGGCCTCAAGCAAGTCTTGCCTCCTCCTCGCACCTCGGTTTCCCACTCCTGGAGGCAGACATGGATCAGTTCCTCTCGCATGCTGCCGAGCATCCTCCCTCTCTCCGCTTCCTTCCTAACCTCCCTCCCTTTTTAATCGGGATTTGTATGTGGGTTTCCAGGCTTCCTGGCTGTCCCGTCTCCTCTTTCTCCTGCGTTGCTTTGATGTTAATTGTCTCCAGGGCTGGAGCGCTCCTTGGCTGATTAAGTCCAAGAGTCCTCCCTGGTTTTGTTGACCCATGAATGGGGGCCTCTTCAGTGCTCAGTGGAGTGCGGGCTCATTGCCCCTCCTCCTCCCCCCCATTCGGTTTGATGGATTAATCGTGCTGTGTAAAGGAAAGTGGGGTGGGAGGGGAAACTGAAGCAGCGGGAAAGGGGGGGAAGGAGGACGGGAGAAAGGGAGCAAGAAAGAGAAGGACCTTCGGCAAATGCTCGACTGCCCTTGCTTAAAATAACACCGTTTATTTAAGCAGGTCAGGCACACAATGGCTTGAGAGGGGCTGCTACTCAGATCATGGGACCCCGCGTATGCTGAGTAAGAGGCTGGAGAGGGTGTTAGCCAAACTCTGAAAGCTGGTCTGTTCTTACCCGATGTCTCCATCTCCCCCCAACACACACACACACACACACACACACGCGCGCGCGCGCACACTCGCACCTCCTCTTTTCCTTCTCCCTCCCCTTTAGACACTGGAGTCCTTTGCCTTTTTGGCAGTGGCACGGCTCAGAGCCAGGAATGGAGGGGCTCTGAGAGAAAAAGGGGGCTTCAGCCACTGCCCTGGACCTGCTATCCTGGCGTGCAGCCAGGAGAGGAGAGGCTGCTGGCCCTATGGAGTGGGCTTCCCACAAGAGTCTGTGGTTAAACAGATGCCAGCATTTCAGAAAGACTTGTCCCTCAGCCCCAGCTGCCACTGCTGCCTTGCTGATGGCTTAACTGCTGCTGCTGAGGCACAGGGTATCTGCAAAGCTTTTGGTAGAAAAACATGCCTCCTGCTCCTTTTTCAAGAAAACAATTGGTTTCATTCAGTGGTGAGATTTGAGTAGCTGGGGCAAAAATAGCAGTATCAGTGTCAGCTGACTGAGTGGTCTGCTGACTGTGTTAGACTTGCTCTTTGCTCCATCAGGGATAGAGTACGCCTCTCCATTATCCAGTTGCTGGGCTGCCCACAATGCAGCCTTGCTCATGGTCTGCAGCATCCCTTGGTGTAGCAGTCCTTTGCTTCTTCATTCTGTCCCATCTAGGGATGTCTTTGTCCCTTCTCACCAGGGATGGCCAAACCAGGTGTCAGGAGGCAAGGGGGAGCCCCACAAGTGTCCTGGCCCAGGCCGACTGCACTGACACTTGCAAGTTGCTCTGGTCTCCAAGCCTGGCATATGCCAGCAGCCTCTTTTCCCTGAGCGAGATTAACCCAGTCCTAAACACATGTACGAGAAATCCCAGAGGGACTGCAGTGGATGCCTCTCCCTTCCCCACTTCCCCCTGCTCCAACCTCCCATGCCGCTCCCATCCATAACGAATGCAGAGTCAGGCTCGGGAAATGAAGAGGCTCTCCCCAAGAGGGACCTGTGCAATTTTCCAGCCTCTCCCTCCACTGCCGCTTCCCCTTCTCCATCCCCCCTGCCCCAGTTTTCCCTGGCTGATGGCAGCAAAGGGCCGTTGGTGTTGGCAGGGTGCTGCCGGCTGCCTGGCAGGCTCTCCCGGTCAGCCTGCCAGGCTTTTCAGGGCTCATTCTCGCTTTCCAGAGGCTGGAAGTGCAGAGCAGGAGACAGGCTGCCTTGGCAGCCTCACTGTTTCCAAACATTGAAAGGCAGAGAGAGAAAAGTCTGCTTCTCCCGGCTCACCAAAGCCACCACCACCATGGATGCTGGCCAAGTCCGCCTAAAAATAACCGCGGTGCTACCGGACACACGTGCTTCTCGGGAACAAAGCAGGACAATGCACCACAGGGCAGCCAGGATGGAGCAGGGCAGGGGGAAGGAGAACTTGGGGCTTTTTCCTCCATCCCCCCTCTCACCAAATAAAGCTGCCTGTGTTGTCCCAGTAGTGCTAGTCAATAGCAACCAGGGACGTCTCTCTCAGTTTGTTTTCACAAGAGGGTTCCAACCAGTACAGCTTAGAATAGCTGCAAATTGCCTTTTCCCAGCTGGGAATGCCTCGCTTCCCATTGTGCTCACACATCCGAAAGACAGCGTGGCGGGCACTGTGGTGTAGGTGACCCTGGCCCAGGGCCACAGTTGCCTGAAGGTAAGGTCTCCCCCACTTCCACCTCCATGAGATGTGAGATCTGCTGGGATTGCCTACCGTTCCAGCAGCTGTGATCCCGACTGGTCCACCCAGATGTGAGTGCAGCACATAATTAACAAGTGGACTAAGGAGGAAATGAAAAGTGTAGAGTGACTAGAGCCTCTAGGGAATGTGTCTCACTAGCTATGCTGCCCAGCTTCAGCACAGGGGGCCCAGCGTAGGTGCAAATACATTGTGCTTTTCGTCCATCAGCCCCTGGGCAACCACGCTGATGCCTCCGGATCAGCGCGTGGCACACCAGGTCCTTCCCACACTCCCATGTCCACTACTTTCAGTATAGACATCAGCCTGCCTTTGGAAGCGACGCCGGGGCTCCCCTCCAAGTGCAATCCAGATGCACTTGGTGTAATGCAGATGTCCTCTGCTTGTAAAGATACCTGCCATGTGTTTCTGCTTGAAACAGGAGAAGTGAGAGGAGATGTAAAACCAGTTGTGTGATCCGGGGCACTCTCTTCCTTCCTGCTGTGGCCAAGAGGTGTCCTGGCCCCAGCTGGAGGGTCAGCACAGACAAAACATCCAAGTTCCCCTCCTGGCAGGAGGGCAAGGGTAACTGGAGGAGCAAAGCTGTGTTTTACCAGCAGGAAAAGGCAAAGTCCTGAATGTTTCCATAGGCTGGAAGAGGCTCCAGCAGCCCAGGCTGTCCATGAAGCTGTAACACACCTTCTCTCCAGCCTGTGCCCTCGCTAAGTGCTTCTTGGTGGGGGAAAGCTGATCTCAGCCAAAGGCTGAACAACAATCTTTCCTAAGTCTGACAGATATGCTGGGACACCTCACTTCCATAAAGATAGTGCAGAACTAAGCAGGAGGTTTCTTATCCCTGCAGACAAGGCTCCTTTTCTTGAAGTCAAAATAATTCAGCAAAATTGATGCCAGTTTGCTAAATGTTTCAGATGACCCAAAGTTTTGGGGTTAGGCACAAAAAATCCTACCCCAAGAAAATTGTCTCAGCTGAAACAATTTTCCTTGCTCTAAATCTAGGGACTTTTGGCTTTTTTTTTTTTTTTTGTGGGAGGAAGAGAAGAGTATTTCAAGAGGGTTTGGCACAGTGAATCTCAGTCCCAGCAGATACATACTTGTTTGTCTATTTACAATCAGGACAATCCAAACCCGTTAGCAGATGTAACTGAGTTAAGACATGAACATGAATTTAGAAAACAATATGAACCATGATTTGTAAGAAAGGCTTGGAGGCGAAATCCAAGTAATTGATATCATAAATCCCTCAGAACATTATTATAGGGTATTTGTCACCTCAGAAAAATTCAGGATCACTTGCTTATATGCCTGCACCTACTTTTGAGGCACAACTTTGAACATTCATGCTTCAAATGTCAATGTGTAAGCTAAGGTAGACATTATTTGGCATTTCTTCTGATCCCGAGATATTTCAAAGAGTATTTGCCAGATCTCTGAGAAACTGCTAAGTGCTGAAGCTCCAGTGAATGATGTTTTAATTTGGTCTGAGGGCTTGAAAGAACATCTTGAAAGACTTAGACAAGTCTTAAAGAGAGTATGAGAAAGAGACTTAAAACTGAGCTATAAAAAAGCCCTATATCTGATGTAATAAGTTATTTAAATGAGGCATAAATTAAGCAAAGATGGTTCAATTGGTAACATGCATAAAATGTTGAAATGTTTAGCTCTGCAGAACAGAGTGGATTTGTGACAATTTATGGAGATGATAAGTTGGTTTTGACAAAATTAATTCCAAATGCTCAGGGAGGGTCTGATTTTGCAAGGTGGCGAGCATTTATTTTTTTTCCTCTCATCCAGAACAACACTTAAACAAATGCTTGGTTGTGCTGACTTGGCTTGTTTGCTTCTGGGGCGGGATGCTACACAACACGACACTTAGAGGAAAGGTCATGTCTTAGAGGTGCTGTAACGGGGACCCAAGGGGTCTGTCAGGGAGCCCTCACTTCACTCATCCTCCATCTCTGCTCCATGGGTATAAAACAGGCACAGGTTTCTTTGTCTGGGATTTTTTTTTCACGGAGGCTTTGGAAATCAAACAACTGCTAGCGAGGAGGTTTGCTGGGATGCCGTTCCAGAGGGGATCAGCAGCAGGATGCAGAATGGAGGTGGCAAAGTCACAAAGGGGCCATAGCAGTGGGGAGGGTGGCGTGGCTGAAGGGGGCACCTCGCACACGTGGGGCGCAGCCGGGCTGGCCGCTGGGTGAGCGTGCACAGCCTCGGCATCTAAGAGGGAAAGGGAATTTGGAAAGCTGGGCTGAGACCAGGCTTCCGCTGCTGCCCTCCCTGAGGCAAACCATCACAGCCTCCCTCGTGCTGATGAACTCCAAATATAGACCACATAACACATGGAGTGTCCCACTGCCGCTGCTGCCACCTCCTCCTCCCCAGCTCAGGGCTGGGATGGCTCATGCCTTGTCAGAGTCCCTAGAGGTTACTTTTCACATAAAATCAAGTGCACATACATATGTTTGCTAGAAAGAAAAACAACTTTCAAGAACGAGCCTGCAGAAAAGGGGGAAAACACCCCAAACAAATCCTCATTCCTTATAGCGTTACTTCTAGTGCAAGCACGTACTAGGGCAAGAGAGTGTTTAAGAGGAGACAAGGTCTCCCTAACAGGAGGGACTCCTCCCTCGACCCAGGTTTTTCTGAGCTTGTTTTCCTCCAAGCAGCACATCACAAAGCCATCTTCTCCCTCTTCCCCTCCTCCCTGGCCCAGGTTGTAAAATAACGAGTTTCTTGTTGTTCTTGTTATTGCTGAATGGCAGAGGTCTGGAGCCCTGTGAAGGGAAGGGGGCAGCCTAATTAGGGAAACGAGAGCCATCCTTAATGAGCACTCCTGACTAGGTGGGGATTTAAAGAAAAAGGAGGGGGCAGGGGGGAGAGAGGTCAATTCGTACAGCTTTCTCTTCCCTACCCCCAGCTCCCACCCCTGCCCTCCCCTCCTCCTTGTAAACCTACCGCAGTTTGGGGTCTGAGTGTGGGGGCTTCTCTATATCATTACTGGTTATTAAACTATATTTTCCTGTTTTGCCTGACTTCATAGGGGGTTGATTTCATTTCACCTCCTTTGCTAATTTTCTCCTGTGAAGGTATGTCAAGTGTTTGTGTGTTCCCGTCCCTGGACCTTACAGTGTCCTTGCGGGTGCTCTGGAGTCCTTTCTGGTTGATATCTCATCAACAGGGTGGTGCCTGAGCAGAAGTGACAGCCAGTTGTACCAAAACCTTCCAGCAATCCCCAGAATGGTCTGTTGGGTGTGCAAAACCTGCTACATCCGTGCATGGAATCGTTCCACATTCATGCTCCACAGATCACCAGTGTGGTTCCGCTTGTGGTTCCTCTGGACAGTGCAGGCACTATTGATGCCCCCACCTATATAAGTGAAAACCGGGCTGTACTTGCAAGTGTGGGTGCAGCAGATGCAGCTTTGCAGCTAGATCTGCCAGGACCTTACCTACCACTGCAGGGCGTCTTTGTCACTAGGAACCATGCCACCAGGGCAGACAGCACAGCCTGACCATCAGCACTTGAGACGCCCCAGATGTAGTTCTGGTACTCCATAATTCAATGTTAGTTGCTTGCTACATTCTCCCTTAGTAGGAATAAACCCCTTGAGTTCCCCTGAGTTCATCCCTTCCCATATGTACATTGGCAGGAGCTGAAAGCCCCATGTGTGGAAATTTGGTTGCAGAAACTTTCTCATTCCACACCCTACTTCTTGAATTTCTCTCCTGTTCTGCTTTCCTTCGCTCTGCCTGAGCTGTAACCCAACGCCCCCGCTCAGTGAGGCTTCAGCTCTGGAGCCCTCGGTGCTGTGGAGCGGCGTCTCCTCCGCCTGTCCAAGGGAGACAGCAGATAGAGCAGGTTGCCAGGCACACCCCATCTCAGCGGATGGCCAGGGGTGTCTCCCAGGGCCTGATGCTCAGAGGGGTCCTGGCAGAGGCTGGGAGCGCACAGGGATGACTGGGTTTCTCTTTGCCAGCCTTGTCCTCCTGAACGTGCCCCGAGTCGGCGTTAGGCTGTCACCTCCAGCAACTCCTGTGATGTTATTTGCAAAGATGTGTCAGAATCCATGCCCAGTTAAATCATCACATGCTGAAATGCTTAAACAGACTTCCAAGGAGCAAGCTCGCAGCCAGAAGCGTGGGAGGAATGTAGTCTGACAGAAAGGAAATAAGCAGGGAACATTTTACCCATAAAAGCACTTTGCTTTCTCTTTGCTTCATAAATCAGCTTTCTCTGATCTCATCCAAAAAAAGGCAATTAATTCCCCACTTCTCCCTGCCTGGGAGATGTATTCTTTTCTGTATTTGGATCTTGCCTCAGAGAAATTAAGAGACCTAATTGTTTCCACTGCTCTTTCCAAAATCAGGGAACAAAATAACATCAGAACTAGGGCCCTGGGCCACACCTCCCAAGGTGCCAGGCTCTTTCCTTTAGGAGGCAGTACTCTCCCCACCTGCAAAAGCCAGGTCTCCCACAGGGGTCCCTGAACCTGGGGACGTTCCTGTCAGCACCCAGCACCTGGCACCAAAACCTCTGGCCTAAGCATCATTGCCAAAGGCCAGGTAGAGCCAGATGAGGGATGAGCACCCCACTCTTTTTGGGAAGAAGTCACTAATGGGGTATTCTTGCTGCCTGCGGTGGAACAGGTCAGGTGGATAATTATTCACCAGCAGGAGTAAAAGATTTAATCAGCCAGTGGTGCATGGCCTCAGAGTAAAGACCTGTGCAGAGCCATGCAGATTCCCTTCGTGTACTGGGCACACAGCATTCCTCCAAGCCTACCAGAAATGTGGCTTTTTATCAGATCCATTTCTCTTCTTTGTTTATAGCTTGAGGATGCCAAGGCCCCTCTGGACTATAGTTTGAACTAATTTAGCATTTTTTGTGGGTGAATTCCTTAGATTAGCAAGAAAGTCTTGGCACAAGAGCCAGTTCCTTTCTATTCCTGCCCTGACATGCAGGCCTGCTGGTACTCTATCCTAGCAGAAATGACCACACATCTCCAAAGCAGATGGCGTTGGCTTTATGGCTGCCTCTGATGACCAAATAAAAATAGAAAAAATAAAGTAAATTTGACTTCCGTTGCTGGGTACAGAGGATGTGCTCAGCTTACACTCCTGTTATTCTATTGATTCATGCTTTCTCTGCCTTGCCAGAGGCACTTTACCCTATGCATTTCTTGGTTATTCTAGAGGAAAGCAAAAAAATTCAAAGAAAATATGGGGAAAGAGGGGACGGGGGCATTTCTGAAGCAGTGGTGTTTCACAGGGAGGCTGTAAAAGCCAATGGCACTAGATGAGCACCGCCAAACAAGTGAAAGGCTGAGTTACAAGCCGAAGGAAATGTGCATCTGGAAGGTCTTGAAATAAAAGCATCCCTTCCTCAAGCCGTTCCCCAACAGCTGCCTAACTGGAGGTCTGTCTCTTTACATTTCATCCATCTTAAGTCAAATACACTCAACTGGTGCCAAATTATGGCAGGGGACAGCATGCCCCTAAGTGTCCAAAAACATGCAGCTGTCCCCCAGAAGGTCTGATATTAACACTGCCATGGAGAGGATGCTCCCCTGGCATCCTCATGGCTCTGCTATGGTGCTCAGATGTCAGGACATGCTCCTGCGGCAGTGGCATGCACAGATCTACCTCCTCTGGTGGTTTGCCGAGTCCTCCAGCATGGAGCTGTGGTTTCTGTCAGTATGAGAGAGACCCATTAACAATGTATTACCCAGGGCCTTTGTGCAGTGTTTTTCTAACAGGAGAAAGTTTGCACAGCTTGTGGGGAGTGATTGTAATAGAATATTAAACCACTCTTGCTTCTTCATCCCAATATACAGTTGCCAGGTCTCTCACCCTTTGGTTCCCTACCCTGTCTGGGCTCTGGCAACACCTGTAAAAGTACAGAAAATCTCTGCTACAAGCCCCTTTCTGTCCATTATAATGAGAGAGAAGCACGATGAGTGTGATGTTCACTTTAAGGGAGTTTTATGATTGCCACTGACCCACCCTGAGACTAAGCTGGCGCATTGTGCTTTAGAAACACAGTGATGGGCAGTGGATGTTGGCAGGAGCTCGACATCCGCTCTGGCCCGAGAGCCCCAGGTTTGCCTGGCTCCGCTCGCAGGAGGCACACCACTGTGTGGGAACCCTGGGCAAACACTCCCCCCATCTGCAAACCAAGCAGATGCAGAGCTCAGAGATCACCCCACTGCACCCAGAGATATGCCAGCACATTGATCTTGCCAGACTCAGGATGAGGAACAAGGAACTGACTCTCTAATGCCCTGACAGCACTGTAACTCCTAGGCTAGGGGCCTCAAGTATAGCCTCCTAGGGCTATAAATGACCAGGCTATAATTGACCACCATAATCGTCATTAAATCTGCATTCACAGACCACCAGGTCAGAGAAACTATTTCTTAAATGTATGTCCATGTTTCATGTTCTGGGATGGAGCACTTGCTGGCTTCATTTTTCTGTCTGATTTTTTGTTCCCTCATGAAAAAAAAAAAAAAAAGAACAACCAACATCTTAAAGGATTATTTTCTCCCCAGCATGGAATGAACCTGAACAGCCAAACCTCAGCATTTTTCACAAAGTGTAAGCCTTGTTTTGCAGCCAGGCGAGGAGTGAGTGGATCTCAAGCTGGGTGTGTGGATGGCTGTGGAGGCAGGTGAAGGTACAGGGAGAGCCTGCACATGCATAGCAGGTGCACAGAAGTGTGAGGAGAGGGATAGCATGGATGTCATAGCTTTGGATGTGTGACACGCTTGCACATACGTGTGAGGGTGCGTACACATGCGCACACACACACATGCATGTATAGATGCTTATTCATTTTTGTGAATATCTGCCCAAGAGGAGCCTGGGTGTGCAGGTCTGTGCAGAATTGGGTATGCAGAAGTGCTCCCTGGCTCCTCTCTCATTTTAAAGGCTTGGCAGGAGAATGGGGACAGTCACTGAAAAGCCTCATTTTCTGTGCTGAGTTTGTCTGGGGTACTGGGCTGTAGGCTGCTTCTGAGCCTCTCTCTTGTACCTGCTCTCAGAACCTGTTTTGCTTTCTAACTTTACTCGTAGTTGCTATTTCTTCCTTTCCCTCTTTCTGGCTCCTTAGTTCTATTACTCCTTCGTCTCATGTTTCCTCCCTCTGCCACTTCTAAAATGTCTTTCTCCCTCCCTTTCATTTCTCCCTTCTGTTCCTCCTTTCTGGGTCTCTCCTCTCATTCCTCCCACACTGGCATCCTCTCATTTCTCTGCCTCACTCTGCTCCCTCACCCTTGCTCTCCATCCTGCCTCTTTCCCTCACTCTCAAATGCTTTTGTTTTCCCTTCCCTCTCCCCCTATGCTTGGCCTCTCTCCCCTCTTCTCTCCCTCCTGCTTCCTCACTCCCTTCTCTCTCTGAAATAAACTTCCCCGTGTGAAGCCCCTGGCCACCTTCCAGCCTCTGGTGAGATGAAGGGGTCCCTGGCATACACTCAGCTCTGTGCTCCATAGGGCATTGTAACCACTGGTACCAAGGCTATAAAATCTTTAGTGTCTCTAGGAAAGATGACTGTAAATTCTTCAGAAGTCCCACCATGGGTGTAAAGATTCCCCCCCTCACACCTCTCCCCTCCTTCCCCGGGCCTCTGTGAAAGGAGCTGTGTAGTAAAGCAAGGGGCTCACTCCTCCCCTTTGCTAAAGCCCCAGCTCTGATCAGGATTTCAGCAGAGCATGGCTCTCCCCATTGACTTCAAGAGGAGATTTCAGTACCCTGCAGAGCAGAGAAGCAGTTCTCGCCGCTCTTTTGGTCACTTAGGTATTTGACTTTATAAACATGATTAAAAAATGCTAAGAAAGCACTGAAGAGAGGAAGGCCTCCCCTCTAAATGTTGAGCAAACAGAAACACACGAAGCATTGTTCAGCTCTGAAAGATGAACCAGCCTCGGGCCAGCGAGGGAGTGCGGGGAAAGCAGGCAGTGCATTAAAAATAGGTTAATTCTCACATATTACAGATTTGCTGGAAGATCCCAAAGGGTGTTTGTTTTTTTAAAAACCGTTTTCCAACCTGATGATCACCAAGCAGATCTTCTCAGGGATATTCAGCAGGGAATTTAGAGAAGGCTTAGCAGAGGCAGCACGGGGATGCGTGTTTAGCAAGAGTCAGACCTGGTTACTGTCAGGCTGGTGGGCAGATGGGACTTGGATGTTCACAAGGCCGTCATGACACCTTTTTATCTAATGCATGGATTTCCTGGTGCTTGTCACAGGAAGAGGGAGCACAGGGCTCCCATGTCAAGAGCCATATGGCAAAAGCTTTTCGGTACTGCCACAAGCCTGACAGGCCTTCCACGCCACGCAGAAAACATACAATGTGCTCCCATCCCGTGCTCCCAGTCACCGCCAGCCCCAGAGCAGGACATCCCCCTGGCACTGCCATACGGAGGAGGTACAGCAGAGACAACATGCTGGCCATGGAGAACCTACAAGGTGCAACAGCCTCAGCAGAAGAGAGCCTGACTTGTCTGCATAATTCTCATTTTCAGTGTGAAAGACTTGACAGGCTTGCAAACATAAGGCCCATCCTTCCTAATGGGTTGTACTTTGGCATGTGGCAGGGGTGGGAAATTCCCTGAGGCTTCCAGGTTGGTGCTGGAGCTAACAATCCCATGTTTGGCTTCTCTAGACTATGGACCAAGTTCATTTCAAAAAATACAGGACGAGGAATTGGGGGCAGTCATATTCTCGTCAATTACTGTCCATAGTGTTTATCATGAAGGGGAAGCAGTGAGGGGAAATGGGGTGGCAGGATGGTGTGTGTAGGAGTGCCCGTGACTGCAGTGGAGGCAGAGGGCAGAGTGGGTCGTGGGAAGGGGCTTTGACGAAATTGCATCTGTGAAAACTAGTGGAGAATTTTGCAGCTGAGGGGTGCTGTGAAGTTGGCAGAGCCTTGTAGAAGACCATCCAAAGCACCTGGCTCTTTGGTTGCTGTTCAAATAGCAGATTTGCCCAAAATGGAGGAAAGCATTGAGTGGAAGTTGCATGGCTCTTTTGTTCTGCTTCTCCCTTTTGCTTCCCTTTGCCAAGACCTGCTCCCCACGCTTCCTGCTGAAGAACTGCAAAGCCGTTTCCCACCTCCCCACTTAACTGCAGACAGCTCCAGACAGCTCCTTTCATCTTCCTTTGCAGCCTCCTCCTCCCGGGGTGCTTTAAGCATAGCCAAGCTTCCTCTCCAGTTATTGCTACCTCCACAGCCTCTTCCGAGCTTTTGGTGTTTCTGACCTATTGTTTCCATGGCATTGTGGGGATCAGCTCCACTGGGTCATCTCCGGCACTCCACCAGTGTGCCAGTTCCTCCCTGCTGAAACCTGATGTGCTTAGCCCATTGTACAGCAGAGGGCATGGACATGCCCGACGTGTTCAGCTCTGGTGGTCTGCTGTCTGGGTCCTGGTGAGTACTGTAACAAGAGTGTAGACAATAGGACCGAGGCTTTATTCCCAGCTATGCCACTTTTTAAAGTAGGATGCTTTGGATTCAGCCACATATTTATCCGTGCCTCAGTTTCTCCAGGCAGAAAACAGGGTTACCTACTCTGACTGGTTTTGGCAATTGATCTCGTAGTTAGGTATCTGCTGAAGCACGTCTGATAGCCCCCTTCTCTAGATGAGCTCCTGCAGCTGGAAGCTGAGATGTCCTGGTCTGAAAAGGCCTGGGTGTGACAAGCCAAAACAAAGAGGGAAAGGCATGTACCTGGGCGTTAATACCAACTGCCTTTCCCAGGGGGTGTCATGAAGTAGTGTTCCCCACCCATTCCATGAGTGTGGTGTGTGGGAAGAGGCAACACCAGACACAACCCTCCAGCGCAGGGTGGCTGATGTGGTGGGCGTGCCAGCCAGTCTGAGGCCGGGACTGGTTGGTGAGACCGTGCGAAAACCAGGACAACTGTCCCTCGTGTGGGGAAACTCATGGCGTCAGCTAACCACCGAGACAAAGGGAGCTGGCCAGGGAGGAGGGAAAGGGTCATGGGGCCAGGAGAGGTGTGGGGTGATAGCCCTGGGGTACCACGTGGGGTGACAGCCTCCAGGCTGGGTGCAGTCCCACGAGGGGATTGGGGTGTGTATGTGGGTGTGGGTGTGTGTGAGGAAATTGAGAGACCCCCCGCTGTGGTGCAGTGCCAGCTCTGCCCCACTGTTTAGCCCAGGACATGTGCAGACCTGGGTAGTGCTAATGGGGGAGAAAAAGAGGGGCTGCAAGTTACAGCCTTCTTCACCCTCCAGCAAATCCATCCTTCAGGTTTTCTCCATACAGCCCCCGCTTGCCAGATATTTCAGCCATGCAGCCCTTGGAGAGAAGGTGCAGGAGGAGGAGGGGGGATTCAGGTGGCAGCATTTGTTCTGCGTCCCCCGGTGGCCCTGAAACCCTCCAAACCACATTTTTCAATAGGCCACCAAAACAACCACTAGATGTTTAATGACTTTCGATCTCTCCTGCCCCAGACTGGCTTTGAAACAGTGACTCAGATGCCAAAGTCCCAGTAGCGAAGTGGCTTTTTAATGACACAACTCGAGCTCGAATTCCAGGCACAGGGGAGGCTTTGACACTGCTGTTTGTTTTCTTATTGGAGAAGTTCAAGAGAAGCTCAAGGCTTAAAAGCAAACCCTTGAAAGCAAAGCATTCCTAATCACATAAAAGTGTCTGCGCAGGCCAGGGCTGAAGAGGGGGCTTGTGACTTTAATCTTTGCATATCCCTTTCTTTCTTCAAGCATCTCTCCCTCTCACAGAGGGGACACACACACGCACACACAAAACTCTCCTCAACGCCAATAGTATAATGCTCCAGGAGAGGAAAGAGGAGGAAGAGGAGGAGGAGGAAGCCAGCCCGCCTGCCTGCCCCCATGCTGAGCCTGAGCAGACTTTGTGAGAAAGCTTCTCTCCATCTGCAGCCCAGCCCGGTGGGAGTCAATTAATTCTGAATAACCTAAACCGACAGAGGTATTTGCATTCACAACCTGACTGATGACCGTATAAAATTGATTTATGAATTGAAGTACTTTCCCTCCCCTTATCCCCGATTCAAGCCATAATTGATTATACGTGCTGCAGCGAAATTAAAGAAAGGAAAATTAAAAAAAAGAAAAGAAAAAAGGGAGGCTCCACAGACGCTGCTCTATATTCTCAAGGTTTCCCGGGATTAGCCGATCTATTCATCACTTATTTTTTTTTATTTAAAAAGTTGCTTCCTTTACCCTCTTCACCAACTTCTCCCCCCACCCCCTCCCCTTCATCCCTACCCCTCACCACCACCTCTCAGCCCAGGCAGCAACACAGTGGGTCGTACCTCAGGAGAGATGATGGGAGGCACAGAACCCCCTCAGCAACATTCCCACAGTGTGACGGCGAGGCAAGAAGACTTTAGCCTGACACCCTACCAGGGCAGAACAGACCCCTCCAAAAGCAGATGGAGCCTAAACTGGAAGTCCTCAACCCAACACTATCCGAAGCTCAGGCTTAACTTGTTGTCTCTTGTAACTGTTGCATTGTAGACCTCTATGGAGTGGGGAATTCACTTGGCCCTTCTAACCAGTCATTTCTTATTAAAGAGATGCTTTCTTATACTCATGCAATGCTTGTACAATGACCTCTATGACCTAGGGAAAAGTGCTGTATGAAAGCAGGTTCTATTGGGCAAGATCCACTTGCCTGATGCCAAAAGGAAGCACAAGAAATCTTGTTGGAGGCAGTTGAATGATGCAACTCCCCAGATTTTCTCCTGGCACTTAGTATACTGAGCTGAATCCATAAGCATGAGAACTGATGACCCTTTTAATTTTTTTCCCCTCATTATCCACCTACTCCACCCTAACTGTCATCCCATTTTCATTATCTACTCACTGTTTTTCTTCCCATTTTACGTATGGGAACACAGAGAAGCAGACCAGTGGTGGGAACGTAGGTCATCTATTAGTCCTGCTCTCTTTTTTGTTTGCTTCTTTCTAAATATTTTTTTTCTTTTTTTTTTTTTAAGGAATGGATATGTCGTCTTATTTCCTTTCTCTTGAGTGGGAAGAGACAAACAAAAACCTGGTATAGCTCAACCCATGTATGATTTCACTAAAACTCATTTGCCTAGAGTGCTCTGTAAAGCTCGCAGACCTCTTGAGCATGTAAGTACAACTTCATATCACTTCATGCAGTTGCAATGCTTATTGCTCCTTTTCCTTTAGGAAAGTATTTAAACCAAGTCTTTCAAGCATCTGGACACAGCTCAGCAATGCCATCTGCATTCCACCTCCAGTGAAGGAAGAAAGACTGATCTAAGCAAGGCAAGGCAGGGATTCAGAGCTTGCCCATTCCCTCCAGGTCTGATGGGGAGAGCTCATTTATTTCAACCTCTAGTCTCTCTCTATTTGGGTAAAGCTGAGCAGAAGAAAAGGGCTCAGTGAATAAACATCAAACAAGACCACTTCCCTTAACTGTTCAGAGAGGCTTTCAGCAAGGAGCTTGTCCAGGGACTCTTTTGCCTGGAAGCTGTGGTGCTACCATGGAGTTCAAGGAGAAACTACTCTGCTTTCTCAAGGAGGAATTACTCTAACAGGCCCGAGAAAGATGAGGCAGGGGCAGGCAGGGAGGCAGTGCTGTGCAGGGATCCAGCTGTGCCTCCTCCGCTGCAGCTGCTTGCCTGCCCCTCACGTCCCCGTCCCCCACTGCCTAATGCCTTTGTCCTGCTCTGGGGCCATTTCCCTAAAAGTTCAGTTCTGCAGGTGTCTGACCTCATTGTGCTGGGAACAAGGGGGAAGCCGGGGGAAGGGGGCTCTGTCTGTGTAATTAAAGCCAAAAGCCCTACGCGATGCTGGAAAGCTGAACCTTAACTGGCATCTCACATCCCTGGTGGAGGCTCTGGGCAGGACTTCGGAAAAGCTTCAGAGCAGAAAGCTTCAGAGCAGGATTCAGGAGATACTGCCAAAAATCACAGCGGATCCAGGAGACGGCACTCCACATCCCAGTAGTCAAACTCCGTGCAGAATAAAACCCACTTCAGAGCAAATAATGCCTTCATTCTGCAGCCTGGGACATCATTTGGGAAAAAGCCGCCTCTGCTTCAAAAGTCTACGAGGCTCTGCTTCTGGAAAATGGTGCTGTGTCCACCCCACCTGTCAGCTCTGGTCTGAGGTACATGGCTGGGCTCTGCAATGGTCTGTGGCCCCTCATAGCTGCAAGGCTTGTCAGAGACTTGCAGTGCAGGAGGACATCCTGCACCCTGAGGTAACATAAGGAGCAAATGCATTGCCCTGGCTCTGGGGGTGTCCTCCAAACAAGCCTCCCATTTCAAACAGCAGCAGCTCCAGGGCACAACAAGGGGCACTGTATGTGGGCTGGGCCCATATACAGGCTTCGGCTTTCTTACCAAAAATGCTTGTCCAAATTAACCTGATAATAAAGATTGTCTGTGTCTTGAGGAGGTGAGAGCCAGCAGTCCCATGGGCAGCTCAGGAACTCTTGAGCCAGCAGACACCAGAGGGGGAAGGCTGCACCTA
Source organism: Rhagologus leucostigma (assembly GCA_013397725.1). Taxonomy (NCBI): domain Eukaryota; kingdom Metazoa; phylum Chordata; class Aves; order Passeriformes; genus Rhagologus; species Rhagologus leucostigma. The sequence continues at coordinate 643,248 of VZTD01003142.1, read as the reverse complement.
CACTCATGTCTCATCTGGTACCTGCAGACCAAAATCTGTGATTCTTTCATCCCACGCTTAGGCACTGAGCTGTGGGATGGGGAGCCAGCAACACAGAGTGGAGGTGGGCAGCATCCCTGGCAGGGGAGGGCACTGCCCAGATCCCACATCCACCCGGCTCCCTCCCATCTCCACCACAAGGAGTCCCGCAGATGTCAGCCCCGACAAAAGCACGCAAGTGGGAGGGACGCCAGCGCAGATTTACATCCAAAGGTCGCCATGTCCTGAGTGGTAAACGGGTGGACAAAGAAGTTAATCGAGGAGTCAAAAAGGGCAACCTGAAGAGGAGCGGCAGCTGGGAATGTGGAAGCAGAAATCAAGGCAATTAGCAGGCAAAAAAGAGGGAGAGTTTTGCACGCCTTTCCGATTTTTCCACATGGAAAGAACAACGCTGTATTATCTGAAACTGAATTATTTTTACTGTCAGCTGAGAGAGAGCAATCAGTAGGCTTGAACTGATGCCTCTGCCAGCAGTCACAGCCTTTCTTCCCACACAAACCAGCGACCCCTCTGCAGTTAAAACAGCTGCCTGAAATTCCAGAGCTCGCAGGAGGAGAGCAGTGCCATCCCTGCTCACACCTGCACTGACAGGCTCTGCTATCACATATCTGCTGCGACAACGTGTGGAAGCATCCATCAGGAAATTGATACTGATTCCACACTGGGTGCTCCACAAACATGGAAACTAAAGATGGTCGGAGCTGCCCAGAGGCTGCAGTGCAACTCTCACAAGCAGCAACAGGTCACTGCAGCCTGCAGCCAGGCAGGCATTTCTGAACTATTGTTCAGGGTACAGACTAAGGTCATGTTCCCTTTTAAGCTGAGTCAATCTTTTTACTGAGTTCATTGGGAGCTTGGGCTGAAGCCAGTGGTTACTAGATGGACCAAACATCATCTTTCAGAGCTTGGACAGAGCTGTATTGGCCCGAGGGTGTTTGGGGCATAGAGAAACCAACACCATCATCCATGTGACTAAAAACAAACCAGAAAAAGAACTGTTTCAAACATATTGATAAATGAGTATATTTTTTCATGCTTTTCTCTACTTCTTTAAAAAAACCCAACAACATGAGGAACTGCTTTTCCAGTTAGTCAAGGAATTCTCTTTCAACAATTGATCAGCCACCTTTTAATACTGTTAAATCACAAGACCAGAGACACTAGCCAGCTGCTGGATGGGTAGCAGATGGGCTGGATGCTCTGAGCAAGCCCAACCACCTGCCAAGGGCTTGCCCTGCTCCTTGCATTTAACATGTCCACTCTGGCTTCATGAAGAAACCTTCCCACACTGACCTATGGTCAAGCAAAAAGCTGTTTATCATCCCCAGGAAAACCAGCTCCCCTTTCCTGTAGTGTATAACTCATAGGCAACAGAAAGGATGAGGACTCATTGCTTCGCCCACAGCATGAACAGTTTTGGGAACTGAGGTACTTCCAAGGGTCTCTGGGCTTGATCTGGGAGACAGCTGGGCACCTCTCTCTTTTAGCCTAGAGCTGGGCAATTAGCCTTGCTCAGCAAGCAAACCCGTGAGGATCTGGACTTCCTATGCTGTATTGCCACACATAGGATCTAGCAAAAATACATCATTTACTTAAGTGAGGCAAATGCAGAATGAAAAGTGCTTTTCACCAAAAGCCCGGGAGCTCTTGACTTGCTGAGTCCAAGCATTTTTTGCATAGGACCTAGTTGAAATAAAGAGACAAAAGACTGTGACAAAAAAAAAAGAAAAAAAAAGAAAAACGTGGCTACTGGTCAGATATGAGTCATTTAGCTCAACATAAAGGTAATTGGGTATCATCCTGGAGTCTCTATAACACAAAAGGTCAGACTAACTGGTCTAATGACATCTTTTGGCCTTCAAACCTATGAACTGATGCTCCATCTTTCAAACACTCACTTTCTCTCTCAAAAACTGGCTACAGATTAAGTCTAAAATATAAGTGTCCCTTGTTGCCACTACAGTTGTGCTGGGCTTGTTTGAGAGTTGCACCCTTGCCCAGCTGCCTTGGGAGCTGTTTCTTCTACACTTGTCCCCATCTGGTTGCTTCTGCCATGAAATTCCATAGTGACAGACCCCGGAGAAATGCAGGCGGTTAATTTATTTCTTTCCAGCTGTAAATGTGCAAATACTTTTATCAGAGATTGTTTCTTAAAATGTCACAGACAATGGGGCATTTTTGCATGAGTCAAGCCAAACACATAAAAATGTCTCCCGGACAATATTTTGTCTGCGACACTGGGACATGTTTGTGCAACTGGCTTCAGGACAATAAAAAAAAAAATCCAGCCCTTCCTCTGGTGGGCATCAAAGCATCATCAGGAAGGAGCAGGATGACCACAGGGACAAAGCTGCCAGGTTACACCTGGGAGGGGAGATTTCTTTGCCCGTTCCCCAAGCCCAGAAAAAACATAGCAGGGGTTTTGTTTCTCGAAGCTGCAGCTTGGCGGCCGTGCGGGCAGGTCATATTTTACAGTCTGGGCCAGGGCAGGATGAAAAACAGAGACCTAGTTTCGCGACGGCCCTGGCTTTACACCGGAGCCCCAGCCAGCTCCCTGCTCGCAGCGCCGACGGCCTCTGAGAGAGAGCGCGGGGACCTCGCTCCTCGCTCCGTTTGGGGCTTTTTCCTCCCTCCCCCGCCCCTTTTCCCTCAGAGAACCTCGCTTGTGCACGGCGGCTCCTCCGTGCGGCTCCCCCCGCCGCCCTGCCCGGCATGCTCACCTCGCCACAAACCCGCCACACACACGCCCGCACGCACTGCGGGCAGGCACAAAGGCTTTCAAAGCCGCCCTTTATATCCCCCACAGCTGCCCGCGCAGCCCCTGCTCCAGCGCTCGCCCAGCAAGGATGCGTATTCTTCGGCTCCCAAAGGCCCCCATTGCTGTCAATTAGTTACGGGACGCCACCGGGATTCAAGGCTGACAGCTCCGGCAAAGCAGGAGAAATGGACTCAGTGGGGAGCGAGGGGGCCTGCCCTCTTTCTTTCCCCTCCCCGCGTCTTTCTCCCCACAAGAAATACCTTTCTCAGCGAGGCTTTTTTGAGCCGCCCCCCCAATCCCACCGCCCGCGCCTGCATGCAGGGACATGCACGTAGAGGGATGCATGGCGCCGAGAGATGCCAAACGTGCTGTGAACGGGGCGCCGGGGACAGCCGACCTGTCCACATAGGGGGTCATCAATATCTCTGTGTGTTTCTTTCTCCCCCGCCTCCATCCTGGTCTCCAGTTACAAATCCCCCGTCTCTCAGCTCCCCGGGATGAACGTAACATCTTATTTCTCCTCGACTTTCCCACCCAGGCTGGCTTTCTAGAAGGGGAGGGATGGGACAAGGTTAAAACACGACTCTGCAACAACCGTGGGTTTCACTTGGCAGCATTTTATCTGTCGCTGCTGGGGATTCTCAGCTCATCTCCCTGTGTGTAACCTGGAGTGTAACCCAGCAAGCTCGCAGAGAATGGGGGAGTAAAGCCAGGAGGGGGATGCTGACCCGGTGATTTCACGGCAAACGTCGGTGCCATGAGATTTAGGAAAGAAACAAAGGCTGTAATGGTTTGGGAGTGAGGGACCTCTTTAGCCAGACCGTGGAAATAAGATATATTTCAGGAGAAGGCATTCCCACGCTTTCAGCCTTGATATTTCGTATGGAAGAAAATCCAACCCAGGCATTGGCTTTGGTGATTTGAAATGGGATGTGTTGCATGTGAACTCCAGCTTTGGCTCTTGTCATAAATTCCAGTTAGAAATGGGGACCACTCACTCCTAACTCAATCTTTATGTTTGTATCTTTCCAAGACATTTGGATAATATGGAGGGTCTTACGCCAGCTGTGGATTTGGCCCAGCCAAAGTAGTCTCTCTGGATCAAAGAGGGATAACAAAACAATATTTAGATAATTTTTTCCTTGTCTCTGCTACAGGCTGTTTGTGTGTCCCTTGTCAAGTCACTTCATCATGCACCCACCCGAGCCACGAGTAGCTTCCCTTACTGTCCCAGCACATCTCCTGCCTGGAGGCACAACTAAGTCAGGGTGACTGCATTTCACACGCCTTCTTGGGCTCAGACAATCCTTTCATCTGAAACACTTGAAGATAAGAGCAGCTCGGATTCAATTTCTTGGACCAAAATCTTTCCCTGAAGTTTGGATCCTGACTGGTCCCAACCCAGAAAAAATGCAGTCTTTTGGTTTGGCTGCATCTGAAGGCTCCAGCTCAAGCCCACACGGCAGAGTCTTGCACAAACAGCTCATCTCGAGAGACTTCTGCTTCCTGGAGAGATGAAATCTTTCAGAAACAGCGTAAGAAGAGATTTCAAATCCCTAGGAAAAAATCCTCTGCTCCCACCCACATCTTGGCATTGACATGGAACCATGGACCCTTGCCTAATTCAAAATCAGATTTAGACAACAAGCTTTGGGCTGTTACAGTGGGAATGAGAAACGTTCACTCTCAGTGGGAAAACCCATGGACATCCTTGAAGGCCAGTAGAAGATGTTAGGAGAGTTGTGCGTGGCTTAAATTGGATGTGCACTATTATTTTCGTGCTGGAGGGGCTGGAGAGGGAACAAGGCAGCAAAATAACTTGGTGTTACAAAAGGCAGATGTGGTAAATAGTTCACAGGAGAGGCTGACAGCCTTCCCCTGCCACTGGAGGAATAAGTTGTCCAAGGAATGGCTTCTAAATGAAACAGCCTCCGTGCAGTTTCTGCATCAGGACAAAGGATAGGTTTATTTTGGATGTGCTAGTAAAACTGCTGTCTGCGAGCCATAAGGTCATACAGCTAAGGTCTGGCCACTGTCTGGTGAGGAAGCATTCCTCTGGGCCTCCTCTGTCAGCGTGCAAATGCAGGCCTTGTAAAAAAGAATAATATATTCCCCATTTCCCTACAGAGCAGTACTGCAACGAGTGAACTCACTACAATGAGTTCAAACCTACTTGTGCTGCAGCGGAAAGAGTTGTTCACATAGGCAGCTCTCAGTAACAAAATGCTCTGTATCCTGAGCAGGGGATTGGTGATGGCCAAGGACTTGTCAGATGAGGGCACATGGGAAATGCACTGATCGTGTCTTACATGGTTTCCTTGTGCACGGCAAGGCAGAAGGAACCTGTAATCAGGATGGCACCAGCTGTCTGCCTCATTGATAAACCACCAAAACCTGAGAGCGTCTGAAAAAACAGAGTGCGTCTGAAAAGATGAATTCTCTTTTCCATCTTTTGGCAGGATTCTGACCCATGTTACTGCTGATGGTAGGTTACATATTTTACAGCCAGCCTGAGAAGGCACTGGCTTCCATAGCCATTAATCCAAAACTTGTGACTTTTGCTTTGTTCAACCATGTACAATGATCACATATTGCTCCTTTAAAATAAACCCTGCTAGAAAGGAAACGTTCAAGGGATTTGTGTTTGGTAGCTGAGTGTTGAGCCATATTGACTTCTGGGCCATGGACCTCAACATGCCAAGCAAAGAGCAGTAAGAATGAGAAAGGCTGAACTGGAAACACCAAGGGATGTCTCATAAATAATGGAAATGCATTAGCAGCACCGAGGTGGGCGGGAGATGATGACGAAGGGGGGATGGTGAAGAGTGGCCAAGGAGGAGAGTGGATCTCACACAGCGCTTCCTGGGAGGCCACTTGGGTCATGCGCGTTCTCATCAGGCTGACAAAGAATGTCAGGGCGTGAAAAAGTTAAAGTAGTCACTTTAATTAACACCTCTTCACTGGGTGAGACAAGAAGCTACCTCCCCTCTCCACGCCTCCTTTGCCATGCACCCTATAGAGCACCTCGTACCTGAGCTGCTGAAAACAGCCTCTGGTGAGAGGTGCTTGTCACCATGTCTAAGTGCATCACTGACAGAGTCAAGAGATTCAGCTCACCATCTCGGGGAGTGAGCAGGTAACAAACTGACAGGGTTTTCTGCTGCAGTCAGCGTTGGGGAAACAGTCAGGAAAAGGTGAAAGCAATCTCTGGGATGAAATCCTCCCAGAAACGCTGGCTCTCTTGCATCTTGCATGCTAATGCTGAAACATGAGTTTCTCAGGCAGGGATGAAAGGAAAACACATATCACACGGGACCCTTGGGACTGGGACGGGGGGTAGGAGGATTTGAGGCAAGAAAGAAGATCTTTCTTCTCCTTTACATTCCCATTAGTACTGAGCACCACACAGGAAGAAAAAGGTTTGACGTCGCAACACCGACGTGCTCTCCCTAGTTCTCCTGAAGGAGATACAGGCCTGCAGGAAATATCCTACCAGTCAGCACCCGGTGGGATGGAGAATTCCACTGGTCCTGCTTGGGCAGGTGAAAGAGACTTTTGCATTTGCTTTAGTTTGCAGAATTGGAGACTGCACCAAGTCTCTAAAGAAGTTAAATTTTCCTGAAAGGTGAATTTTAATCCAGGTTTTGATGGAAAGTATTGTGGTCTGCATTGGTCTAGTCTGTTGTGGTGCTCTCTCCTGAGATACCCTACGGATTTACTTCCCAGTCTCATCAGATGGGCAGTAGGGGCCTGATTTGCCTTCAGCTCAAGACTTGTATCTCTGATTAAAATACACAACTGTGGGAAATAAATCCCAGTTTTCAGAAATGCAGTTTATTGGGAAAGGCTGCCCAGACAGCTCTGCCTAATCTAAAGCACTTGAGGAGTGGCCCCACCCGGGAGAGAGTTCTCTGATGATGAGGCAGAGTTAAAAGAGCAAGGTTCAGATCCTGCCGTGCCACAGATGCTCTGGGTGAGCTTTTGCAATTACTTGGCCAAGGACAGTGTTTCATACTCCCCAGCTGTTGTAGCCAGGGCTGGTTATACCCAGCTGGCTGTAATCTCAGCTGGTTATAACCCCAGACAATTGTAAGTGTGGCAGAGTAGCAGTGTCTCAGCATCTCAGACTCTGCGTGTTACAGACTGTGGCACCCCAGCCACCGAGGGGAGACGCATGTGGACACTGGAAATGCCATTCCACAGGAGCTCTGGGTGTAATAAACACGGCAGCGATACAGGCCACAGAGCGTACAAACAAACAAACAAAAGCTCTCCTTTCCATTGCTGGCACAAACATCTTTTTATTGCAAGGCTGGGCAGGAAGATATTTTTTGCACTTTGTGAGCTCGAGGCTTCATTCAAAACCTTTCCCTTTTTATGCTATACTACCACAAGAAGTTAAAATCTGAAAAACAAATGTTGCAAACCAACATTTTTTTTTTCCTCCATATTCAGACTTTTGTGGCTAAACACACTTTGATCCAAGAGATGAATCTGTTCCTCCGAGGCTGCTGGTACACAGTGTGCTGGCCAGTTTGCAATCTCCCTCCCACCCTCCCACTAGTGAGGGTCAGCCTCAATTGCTCTGACCCACTCAGCATGCCATGACTTCCTCAGCAGCAGACACAGCAGAAGATTTCATTTCATTGGTCCTTTCACGCCTAAGGAGCAGCTGAACTGATGCCTTGAAGTGGCTACCTGAAAACAGAGGCTAGACAAGATTAAGAGAATAAAAGTAGGTATTTATTTGAAGGGCCTTCAAAGGTGCACCCTGGGCAGTCAAAAGGNAAGTTAAAACAGCCATGGCCAAATGCATCTGTTGGGTCTCCCCCAAATCTCTGCTTCTCTGCTGGTTCGTGCACGGCTGTGTCTGCATCTTGAAGGCATCAAGCATCCCGGGCTGGCAGGCAGCCCTTAACGGTGCCGGTGAGGGATGCAGGAACAGGTGTGGATGCCAAAGGATATTTAATGCCACATGGCTTAATCTGGAAAGGTTTGAAGTCTGGACAACCCACCCTGTGGTGTGCAATTTAAAAAGGCACGATCTCCCTGGTTCTTCCAAGGAGTGATTTGATCTACAGGCACTTCAAGGGAGAGAGAGTCCTGATATCAAAGGGTTCTTTAATCTGGCAGAAAAGGGCATTTATGAGAACCAGCTGCCAGCAGTTGAAGCCAGACAAATTCAGTCTGAAAATCAAGGTGCACATTTTCAACTGTGAAAGTAATTAATCTGTAGGGCACATTGCCTAGAAGGCCAGCGGTGGCTCGGTCACCGGCAGGCCTGAAATCAGGACCAGATGTTTTCCTGGAAGAGATGATATCACCTAGCCAGGGACGGCAGGCTCAGGGAAGAAACCGTGCAGGGCCAAGCTGGAAAGTCAGGGCCAAGCTGGAAAGTCACAGTCACTGCCACTGCCACCAGCCTTACAGCCCATGTTCCATGCAGGCATGTGGTTTTTTATATATATATGTACACGTATATGTGTAGCTTCACACGTACAGCCCCAGCTGGCATAGACCAGCATCCCTCCAGCCAAAGGTCTGCTCTGTACATTCTATTTATTTACCCATTTCAATCTCACAGCGCTGCACAACCACCTGGCCTGAGCTCAAGGGCCAAAACCTCCACTGGGAGATTTGGCTGGGCAATAGGGCTGGGGGAAGGGGAGAGTGGCCGGGCTCCCGCTCACCTGGCGGGAGGGATTCCTGCCATTGCCTGCCTTCCCCCCGCAGCCCATGAAGGTTCCTTTTTTCGGGCCAGTGCTGCCTCACAGCGCCTCGAGTGTTGCCTGGAGCCTCCATTGAGAATCAGTGGATTGGGCAAAATCCCATATTCACCCTTCCTTCCCCGCCCCCAGCCCTCCTTGGCAGAGCTGCAGCCCAGACGTCACAAAAAACCACCCCCCCCAACCAACAGACACTCATACAAAAAAAACCCCAAACAAACAAACAAACAAACAAAAACAGGAAAAGAAGGAAAAAAGAAGAAGAACGTAAAAAAGCAAACCCCAACTCTCCCTGGTGCCAGCAATGACAACAAATAGGCCCTCGGTGCTATAGTTGATGGCATCAGCACCCTACTTGTCTGGCTGCCTCCCTCGCTGCCAGCCCCCTTCCTGCCCGAGCCCCTGCTGTTGCTACATCTATCCTCCTTCTCTTTCTCCTCCTCCTCCTTATCCATTTTNTCCAATTATAACTTCGCTTAATGATGTAACTACCCCAAGTTTTCCCCCCCCCCAAGGCTTTAGTTTACACATTTTGGGGCCTGGGACAAGAAGGTGTCCTTGGAGAGCAAACCTCGAGAGGCTTTGTTATGTCTAACCAGCATGAGAGAACAGCAGCTAACAGGGAACACGAAACTTCAGTTACACACTAGGCAGTACAGGATTTGAAAATATAAAAGTTAAAACAGCCATGGCCAAATGCATCTGTTGGGTCTCCCCCAAATCTCTGCTTCTCTGCTGGTTCGTGCACGGCTGTGTCTGCATCTTGAAGGCATCAAGCATCCCGGGCTGGCAGGCAGCCCTTAACGGTGCCGGTGAGGGATGCAGGAACAGGTGTGGATGCCAAAGGATATTTAATGCCACATGGCTTAATCTGGAAAGGTTTGAAGTCTGGACAACCCACCCTGTGGTGTGCAATTTAAAAAGGCACGATCTCCCTGGTTCTTCCAAGGAGTGATTTGATCTACAGGCACTTCAAGGGAGAGAGAGTCCTGATATCAAAGGGTTCTTTAATCTGGCAGAAAAGGGCATTTATGAGAACCAGCTGCCAGCAGTTGAAGCCAGACAAATTCAGTCTGAAAATCAAGGTGCACATTTTCAACTGTGAAAGTAATTAATCTGTAGGGCACATTGCCTAGAAGGCCAGCGGTGGCTCGGTCACCGGCAGGCCTGAAATCAGGACCAGATGTTTTCCTGGAAGAGATGATATCACCTAGCCAGGGACGGCAGGCTCAGGGAAGAAACCGTGCAGGGCCAAGCTGGAAAGTCAGGGCCAAGCTGGAAAGTCACAGTCACTGCCACTGCCACCAGCCTTACAGCCCATGTTCCATGCAGGCATGTGGTTTTTTATATATATATGTACACGTATATGTGTAGCTTCACACGTACAGCCCCAGCTGGCATAGACCAGCATCCCTCCAGCCAAAGGTCTGCTCTGTACATTCTATTTATTTACCCATTTCAATCTCACAGCGCTGCACAACCACCTGGCCTGAGCTCAAGGGCCAAAACCTCCACTGGGAGATTTGGCTGGGCAATAGGGCTGGGGGAAGGGGAGAGTGGCCGGGCTCCCGCTCACCTGGCGGGAGGGATTCCTGCCATTGCCTGCCTTCCCCCCGCAGCCCATGAAGGTTCCTTTTTTCGGGCCAGTGCTGCCTCACAGCGCCTCGAGTGTTGCCTGGAGCCTCCATTGAGAATCAGTGGATTGGGCAAAATCCCATATTCACCCTTCCTTCCCCGCCCCCAGCCCTCCTTGGCAGAGCTGCAGCCCAGACGTCACAAAAAACCACCCCCCCCAACCAACAGACACTCATACAAAAAAAACCCCAAACAAACAAACAAACAAACAAAAACAGGAAAAGAAGGAAAAAAGAAGAAGAACGTAAAAAAGCAAACCCCAACTCTCCCTGGTGCCAGCAATGACAACAAATAGGCCCTCGGTGCTATAGTTGATGGCATCAGCACCCTACTTGTCTGGCTGCCTCCCTCGCTGCCAGCCCCCTTCCTGCCCGAGCCCCTGCTGTTGCTACATCTATCCTCCTTCTCTTTCTCCTCCTCCTCCTTATCCATTTTTTTCCTGGTTAACAAGTGTGCACTGTTATAGCTCTGGTCCCTCGGTCCATCGTGCTTTTTGCCTTTCTTACGGCAGCAAGGGCTATTTTCTTGGGGCAGGGGTAATGTACGTGCACCTTATCCTTGCACAGGGTGGTGCCTCTCTGTGTTGGCACTGGAACGCAAGGAATGGCCGCAGCTTGTGCTCCAGGGCTGAGCAGCACAATGTTGATGGGCTGGGGAGAGGAGGAGGGGAGGGGGTGAGTCAAAAGGGCCTCCTGCATCGATGGGGAATAATATGAAAGGGAAACTCTGGCGGGCATGGGACGACCCAGATGGACAAAGTGCAGTGAGGCAGCTTAGTTAATGGGCTGCATTAAAATTAAACAGAGACAGTGTTCATTTTCCAAGCAGCACAGTGACTGCAGAAGGGCTTCGTGGCCCCTGTGGGAAGGTGGTGTGAAACAAAACCAGGGAAAACCTTTCCCTCCCTCGCCGCCCCATCCTCAGCAGGTGTAAACTGGGTCAGCCCTGCTGTCCTCCCCCTGCCTGGGTTAACACAAGCCAGCTCCCAACATCCCTGCCACCAGCCTGCATTTCCATAAAAGGGATGATGATCTTGTCAATGTTGCTGTAAATCTGAATTTTTTGTACGTGGTTGCGGCTCTCAGAGAGGTGACAGCCGCTTACCAGCTGGTCACCAGCACAAGGAAGGACCCGGGCAGTCTGCAAGACCAAGTCAAGCTTTAAAGAGGAGGATGATAATAAAATGCATCCCTCCCCACTCCCACCCCTGTCAGGAGGAGGATTTATACTCCTTCTTACAAAGGACTAAAGCAGTCATTTAGGCTCTGCTTCAGCAAAGCACCTGCTTAATTGCTCGCCCTACTTCACTGCGACTGGAGCAACCGGAGCACATGGTTAAGAACACGCTTAGAGGCGCTGCTGGTAGGAATAAACTTAATTATATGCTTAAACTTAAAGAGATGTTTAAGCACCTTGCTAAATCAAGGTCTTGCACCTGAGGAAAGTGAAAGGAAAAAGCTGACAAAGCGGAATAGAAGAGCAGCTTTTGGAACAATGAACCATTTTAGGTTCTCCATTCTACAATTAATGAAGATGAATGAAAATCCTTGTTTCTTGGTGACTGAAGATGAAATGATCAACCACTGAGAAAGAGTTGTGTGGTGATGTATTACACAACTGAATACCTTTAACTGGCAATAAATATGTACACTTTCCTGCATCTTCCTGTTTCTTCTTTAATTGAATAGGATATGAAGGATATGTCTTTGTTCAGAAAGGCATGGTAACATTTGATTTCCATTCTGCGTACCTCGAAACCATTAACTACGTTGTCAGTGCAGTTCAGGGCCCTCTGAGCAAATTTACACCTCTTCATATAAAAAGCAACCAGGCCATTTAACCAAGTGTTGGACTGATAGCCCCAAACCCTCATGTGATGCACTGTAGGAAGACTCCCAAAACAGCCTGTGTTTGGCACTGCAGGGTGTAATTGCCCAGCCCCTTGTGGTTTTCCCACTAGGAAGGTGCCAGCAGAGAAGGCAGCAGCAGTGCCCATAACCTGCCCTACAAGGTGCATCAGCACCAGGAAGGTGGGTCAAGCTCCCTCCTCTGTGCCTGGCTGAGCTGTTGTGACTGTCACCAAAAGGAACTATTCAGGTTGCAGCTCTTGTCAGGGGAATACTTGCTCCAAAGAGAGTCTGGAAGACACAAATATGACTTTTCTGCACTCCTCTTGAATTGCCATAGTTTGGACATGATTTAGGAGACATGCTAATTGCCCACAATGATGGACTCACAGAAATTAACTATGCAGGTATTTTTTAACTTTAGGAGAAGTAACTTTCTCTCAGCTCAGCTTTACAGTTCTTTATTTCAGAGGCAAATAATTCTCACAAATAACCAGAAAGGGATCCCAAATTTGCATAGCATGCAGGTAACTGGGATGAAAGTGAAGAGCTTTCCTCAAGCTTGCCACACATTTCAGGGAGGACTGTCATGGCGTCCCTTTCTGAAGACATCCATTTCATAAACAATACATTTTTGAGAAATGTTAATCACTTTGGAAATGCAGTCCAGAAAAGATGAAAGGTGAGCTATAAACATTGTCCTCCCTCAGTTCATGGACCAAGGCTTCAGACATACCCTTCTCACAGACATGTAAGCCCCCTGAGTGATCTGCTTTAACAGACCTGTTCATATATCAAAGAAATGTCACACCTAAATCGAAAGTATTAGCAGCCTCAAAGAAAGTTTTTGCACGTGAATTAGCAAATACCTGTCTCTCCCTCTCTTAGGGTTGGATAGATCTGTGTAACAGAGATGAACACCAAACTATACTCATGTACATGCAGCAACAGACAGGCGTGATCCCAGCTGGACCAATATCACGCTGAGTCAGAGCTGCAGGAAATCTTGCAAAACATGCTTAGTACTATGTGAGCCCACAAGCCGGGGATAAGTTATGGTTGGCCAAGTGGATGATTTGGTGGAAGAAATAACATGGGATATGCCAGGAGCTGGAGAGACTCAAGAGGTGGCAGGAGACAATCAAAGCCAGACAGGGACAGCATGCTCATGGCTTTGGGACAAAAGGGTAACTATGCTCTTAACCAAATCTACCTATAAAATACTGTGTAAATAATAGTAGCTGCATGCAATGTCTTATATTTGCTGCTCTTCATAGAATCACAGAATGGTTTGAGTTGGAAGGGATTTTAAAGCTCCTTCCGTTCCACCACCCTGCCATAGGCAGGGACACCTTCCACTAGAGCAGGCTGCTCCAAGCCCCATCCAACCTGGCTTTGAACACCTCCAAATGAAGGCCACGAGGATGGTGAAGGGTCTGGAGGGGAAGCCTCTGAGGAGCAGCTGAAGTCACTTGGCCTGTTCAGCCTGGAGAAGAGGAGGCTGGGGGGAGACCTCATTGCGGTTACAACTTCCTCGTGAGGGGAAGAGGAGGGGTAGACACTGATCTCTTCTCTGTGGTGACCAGCGACAGGACCCAAGGAAACAAGATAAAACTGAGTCATGAGAGGTTTAGGCTGGATATCAGGAAAAGGTTTTTCATCCAGAGGGTGGCTGGACACTGGAACAAGCTCCCCAGAGAAGTGGTCAGAGCATCAAGCCTGACAGAGGTCAAGAAGTGTTTGGATAATGCTCTTGGACACATGGTGTGATTCTTGGGGTGTGCTGTGCAGGGCAGCAGTTGGACTCCATGATCCTTGTGGGTTCCTTCCAACGCAGCACATTCTATGATTGTATGTGGCAAGGGTTGCCTCCCACCCTTGGCTCCCTTAGGCCCAAACCCGGATACTCTTGAGAAGTTGGAAGTCAAAGCTAAGGGAAGGAAGTTAAGGGTGTGGCAGTGAGAACAAACTCACCGATGGGGCCGAACAAGTCTGCACAACTCCCTGGCATGGCTCCTGCTAAAAAGGCAGAGCAACAAGTACCTGCAGCTGGAAGGCAGCATGCCACCTGTTGCTCTCCTTTCATTTTTGTGCCTGTGGGCTTCTTCTCTCTTTATCCCTTCAGATCATACTGAAACAAAATCCTCCTCCTCGGTACTTCAGGGTCCTCAGGTCTGCCCATGTCCTGGGCCCTCACTAGCCCTGCATCTGTCCCTGTGCCCCCCCAACCCCCGCTCCTTGCCCGTCGCCCACATCCTGAGCATGAAAGCCAGCCGGATTAATCCGGCACAGAGCACATTGTGTGTGAGTCATGACAGGCTCACTAAGGCGTGCAGTGCTGATAAAAGGCAGCTCTGATGGGCTCTGTCAGGGATCCCGGAGAAACAGCGTGGAAAAAATCTGCTAACCCACATCCCAGCCTGGCAGCCGGGGCCTGGAGACAGCCAGGCACCGAAAGGAGCGCGGGGAAGGGGTCCTGATCCAGGCTCAGCCTGTGGGGAAGCCCCTGGTCCCAGGCATGAGCTGGTGCTTCCTGGGGCTCTTGGGTTATCCAAGAGTTCGTGGGGCCAAAGGAGGGCTGGTGCAAGCCCCCAGCTCCTGTGGCTGGACCTTGGGAGAACCTCCCTCTCCCCAGCTGACCAGGGTATTTCGGGTACTTGTGAAGCTATAGAATGGGAAGTCTGCCTGATCCTTCTGTGGATTAATTTTCCTGATGCTTCTGTGTATCTTGCTGCCCAAAACTTCCCTCTGGATAATTTTCTCATTTCAGTTCCTCACAGCTGTGGACCACAAGGTAGTTTTTTTTCCCAGTCCTTTGTGCTTAGCAGTGCTGCTCGCAGAGGACTGGCAGGAGAGACCATGGCCCAGCAATACCCAGTGCCCTCTGGTGTGCTGCAGAACTGCCTCATAAACCACCAGGAACCCGTGGTGGGTGAAATCCTACTACAAGCAGGTGTGTAGCTCACTGTAACACTGTCGCAAAAGGTTAACAACTGTGTTTGCTGCGAACAGGGTTCAGCCCCCAGCCCCAGGCGGTTCAACAGCTTGCCTGACCACAGAACCGGAGATAATAGGGACCATAGCGCAGGGATATTGCAGGGGAATCAGCAGGATAACATTTATGTGCACCACTGAGCTGGGAGGAGCTGCATGGGGTCTGCATGGGGTGGAGGAGAAGGCAGCAGCAGCAGATTTCAAAACAATCTAGATAAATTGGAGAATTGGTCTCAAATCAGCAGGATGGAAATCACACAAGAGCGAGTGCAAAATACCACAGTGAGGTGTTGGAACTCAAATGCAAAATGGGGACTAATTGGATAAAGAGCACTGCTGCAGGAAAGGCTCCCAGGACTGCAGACAAAAAATTAGTCAACACTGTCGTGCTGTTTCAAAACAGGCGAGTCTCTTGATGGGACCCATCAATGAGAGATTCATAGGGCAGGCATGGGAGAAAATGACTGTGCTGCAGTTGGCCCTGAGGACGCCGGGCACAGCACTCTCCAAACTGGGTAAACAAACTGGGGAGCGCTCCGAGGTGCAGGAGCAAGCTCGACAAAAGCTTTGGAAAACATAAGCTATGAGGGCAGATTGAAAGAATTGGGTTTGTTTAGTCTGGAGAAAACTAAGAGGGAGCATTAACAGCCCTTCAATACATAAGGGCTTGCCCTAAAGACTGCAGAGCCCAAGGGAGGAGCATGAGGAGAACTGGGGTTGGTTTGCAGCAAAGATTTAGGCCAACAGAGCAATAATAGGGAACTTTGGAGCTGATGAGGGACACTGCAGATTCTCATTCATGGGTGCAATGTAAGTGCTGGAGATACACTTGTCAGGAAGGGTT
The DNA here is from genome assembly GCA_013397725.1 of Rhagologus leucostigma. NCBI lineage: Eukaryota > Metazoa > Chordata > Aves > Passeriformes > Rhagologus > Rhagologus leucostigma. The sequence goes on along the minus strand of VZTD01003142.1, from coordinate 627,405 downwards.
CAGGTACAGCAAATCTTGCTTCAGAAGACGAAGGCATCTATGAGACCGTAACCAAGCACTCCTTCCCAAGTGAACCCGCAGCTTTAATTACAGCCCTTTTCTGACCTGCAACAAGGCAAGGGAATAGGATTACTCCAAGGAGAAAGCTATAAAGTGATCATCCATGTCCCTTGCCTCCCCACTCAATTTGCCACGCATGCACCAAATAATAACACCCATCCCAAAGACCGTACTGTCTAAATAGATGGAACAAAGGAAAATTACTGCCCAGTAAGAGATGTGGGGGTAACAGAGGACTGTATCAGGAAAAGCTGAGAGAAGGGAACCTGTTTAACCTGGAGGAAAAAGGGAATCCTGGATATGGGGGAATCTACTTGCAGCATTCAATTAGCTAAAGGAAGTTAAAGAGAAGACAAAGCCAGGCTGCTTTTGGAGGAGGCCAGTGAGAGAACAAGAAACAACGGGCACAGGTTGCAACTAGAGAAATGTTCATTGAAGCTGAGGAAAAAAAATCTTGTCTGGAAGGCTATTTCCTCATTGAAACAGGTTTCACAGAGAGATTGTGAAATCCCTATCCTTGGAGATTTTCAAACTGAACGGGACAGAGTCCTGGACAACACAACCTAAACAGCACAACCTGTTGAAAACAGCCTTGATGTGAGTGGGGGCCAAGATTGGAGCCTGCCAAGGTCCTGTCTCACCTGAGGTGTTCTATGACAGGTATACTGTACCACAGAAGCTACCTATGCACCTGAACCCTGCCACTGATGCTCCATACAGGATCCTCTCTGCCACACTGGATCCTCTTCATATAGACATTTCTGCCCCTTTGCTCCGTGATCCTTTCTTTGGTCTTCATGCTCTGCAAAGCTGAATCCCCATGGTTCGCATCAGGCCCCAACCCAATGTAAAGCCCTTCGTAATAACAACATTTCTTGACCATGATTCACAACAATAGCTACCACCCAAGTTCTTGGCTCTCTGTGTAGCCCAATATCTACTGGCGTTCAGTTCAACTCAATATTATCTGCATCCTCCTCACCCCCTCCCACTCCAGTTCCAGAGCCTGGCCAGCACTGAGCCCATGCTGTTCCTATTTGCAAACCTTAAGCACCCTGGCTGCTGCTTGGAACAAAGAGGGAGCACTTGGAGATGAGCTTCTATCACTGCAAGCTCTAGGGAAGGCTGAAGTCCTTGCTTGTCTGTCACTGATTTATTGATGCTTCCCGAACTGTGGAATGCCAACCATACATGGAGATCTGCAGAAAGAAAGGACTTGGATTGAAGGAAAGAGAGGTCACTGCAGGCAAATCAGACACAGGCACCAAGAAATTGTTTTGTTTTGTTTTGTTTTCTGTGCTGCTGCAATGAATGTAATAAATGTGCATCTGCTGAGCTGTTTCTACTGACAGTTTTCCCTTGTTTCAGATTTGGCCTTAACTCTTCTTAGTAACCCTGATCTGCAGTGATCTGCCCAGCAAGAGTATGTGTGCATATGTATGAGAGAGGGAGAGGCAGTGCTCATTCCCAGAGCAGACATTTTGTTCATCCTCTGCCAGCCATTTTTTGGATGGAGGTATTTTTTTCCTTCATTCTTTTGGGTCATAGTGTAAGCATGAATTTGAAAATGATCCATAGAAGTAAGATTTAGTGAGCTTGTTGACACAGTAATACACCAAAATGAAAAAAAAAAAGCGAAAATCACAGACACTTTCTCTAGACCTTCTTCTCTACAAATGTGTTCTTTTTTTACTGAAAGTTAATCTATAGCAAACACTAGAGAACAACATTTGTTCATTTCAGAGACTGCAATCTGTAACAGTTCTTTGTGTACCACTCTAAGACACATCTTTTGTGCCTTCTTCTTCTCTTCCCTCTCTTGAGATGAAGCAGAGCTCTGGTTCAGCAGCCGGCATCTGTCACTGATTACAGCGGCTTAAGGTTTTACCTCTGCGGAGCAGAGGGGGAGCACACTGGGGTCCCTGTGTGTAACTGCACATAACTCTGCTCTGGCACTTCACTCCACACGCTGTCACTCCTCCCTTCTAGATTTGCCCTTCCAGACCTCCTCAAATCAGCCCTCTCCTCCATCAGCCCTCTTCACACATCATGCCCATGAGACGGATCCTGTTCATCTGTCCCATCCCAGTAGCAGAGCTGAGCAGCACTGACTCGACGGCACACCAGAGAAAATGCACTTTGCTTTATACTTTGGGGTGATCAGACCAATCCAGCACTTTGAATGTAGCCTGCTGTGGCATGGCCAAATGCAGCATCCGTATTAGGCTCTACAGCAGACACGCTGTCGTTGGATTGAGGTTTCTGAGTCACGCTATTGAAGCCACACTCGTGGCAAAGCATTTTATTAATAACTTTTGTTGCAGAAGTTTATCCCAACAGTCTAAAAATGGTACTACTCATAATTGCACTTAGATCTCGAGCATGGGGTTATTTTGTCATTTATTTATGTCAAGTGGGTTTGTTTTGGTTTTTTTTTTTGCTATTTTAAACTTCCTTCACTGTAAGCTGAAGGCTTGCTCCTGCCCTGCTTTAATTGTTCTGTTTACTGAAGCAGGTTTTTCCCAGATGGGCAGACCTGAGGGTTAGTTCTAGTTCAGGTCTAGGACAAGTTGGCTAACAGAAGCTAGATAAGGTAGAGATGGCAGGTCACAGACACAGCTGGCCAGAGCAGAGACTCTACAGAACTCAAGACACGTTGGTTTGAGTATGGCTGGTGCTGAGGAGGCTCTAAGAAAGAAGCAGCTTCTTGCAGCACAGCAGCAGCAGGCTGTGGGTGGCAAAGTCTGCGTAGCACCTTCCTGCATTAAACTTGGACCTAGTCTCTGGAAATCTCTCACATTCCCCTGGCAACGGATTCACTTTCCAAAACAAAATGAACTCAAACAGCATCATTTCCTATGAATGAAGCTGGGATGGAACATAAAACCCAGGCGGGGAAATATAGATGTGTGACATATTTGAAGCAGCAGAGAGAATGATTTCATCCAGCATCCAGCTGACTGGTAAAGAGAGTCAGCTGCCCCGAGGAGAAAGCCATTAACACACAAACACATTTTATGCTGGCCAAGGTGAGAAAGGAAGGGCTGTAGGTACTGAGGTGACAGCTACTTTAGGATCAAAGGAGAAAGCTGAGAGGAAACTGTAAAACTAACTTCAGATCTGTGTGGGGGAGGCTGTGTGAACAGAGCGGGAAACTTAATTAAATGCGGCAAACAATGACTATATTTTCTGGGAAAGGAGCAGCAATGATTTCACTTCCAAGATACTACACCTGAGCAAACATTATCCAAAGCTGGCTTCAACTAGGACTTCACTGCCAGTATGGTAATGCAGATCTAACTTTGACTTTGAAGGCTAAGAAGAGTAACAGCGTGGGGAGACTTTAGCTTGCTAGTGGTGCTCAGTATTCCTTCCCTCTCCTGTGGAGTAGCTGGAATGGGTAATTGCTGGGCATGGCAGGAGATGTGGCTCTCTTATTCATGCCAATAATTTATGACAAGACCTAAAAAAAGAGAAAGAAAGAAGGTGGCACCAGTGCTGAGGTGAGTGGCCCAGAACTTCTGCCAGGTGAAATTCTGTAGCTAATACAGCTCAGGGAGGAAACAGAAGCATCAACAGCAGAGGGTGGCCTACAGGTCACCAGGTGTGGGCCTCATCATCGTGATAAGTGTCCTGCAAACCATCGAGCCAGGAAGCAACTAGCAGACTTCAGGGGATTTTTTGCACCCAGCTAGATGCTGAGCAGGCATCAAGGCAGCAAGAAACGCTGTCCCCAAGCAAGCTCTCCACCAGTGCAGAGAAAGGAATATAAGTACAAGAAAAGAAGAGATTGACTAGAATGCCACTGTTGACCTTGAGCATAAAGAAGACATCTATACAGAGTGAAATCTAGGCTGATTTACTAAGAATTAATATAAAAGCATAGCAAAAGCCAGCGAACTTAACATCAAGAAGTCTTTGGAAAAAAAAAAAAGAGACGTAGAATTATAGGCTAATTAATTCAATTTCGATTACAGGAAAAATTCTGGAAATATGAAAAAAGCTATTTGTAAGAAACTGGAATATAATGGGATGAGTAACAACCAATATTAGCTTCATAGTCTGGTCTTGACAAACCCATCTAATTTCCTTTTAAAACAAGCAGACAGACCTCACAGGCCAGTAAGGAGAAGCAGATGTCAGTATCTTGACTCGAGTGGGTCCTTTGACACTGTCTTGCATGAAATTCTCATAAACCAGGAAGGAATGTGTGGTCTATCTACTGCAGAGCAGACACAGCACTGGTACTCAGGAGGCTGTGAGCAGGACTTCACTCTCCACAGACAGGAACCTATTGAACAGAGGTGTACAGGTCTCTCTCTGTCTCCAGCTCCAGTCTGTTGGTGACTGGGACTGGGGACTAGAAGAAAGATGATTAAATTTGCAGAATGCCCAAAGCTGGAAGGATCTGCAGGGACATCAAAGACAGGATTAGAATTTTTTAAAAAAGCAAACAACAGCCTGACAAATTCAAGAAACCGTCAGAGAAAAAAAATGAAAGGACATAGTAGGAATCCATATGAGGGTCCAAACTGAGGAACAACTGACTGCACAAATATGGACATGGAACTACTGGAGCTGAGGTTTAATGCAGATTAAAACCCGAAGTGTTTGTCATCAGTGCCATACTCTTGGAAAAAGAAAAGAAAAAAAAGAAAAAAAAGAAAAAAAAAGTGGGCTAATTAAATACAATCCAGACAAAAACAAGAAGAATCATCAGAGTCTAGAGAACATGATCTGGGAGGAAAATCTGAAAGTCTTGGTAAAGTTTAGCCTTAAGAAAAGAAGAACTATAATAAGCAAAGCAAGTCTTTAAGTTCATGAAAGACTGCAAGAAGGGGAGAAAGACACCAGTCGCTTCTACCTGCCCAAAACAGAGAGGTTCAGAAATAATAACAGTCCCTAAGGGGAGAGCTTCAAGAACGTTAGGTAGCTGTCAGCAACGACAGCAGTGTCCTGCCTCGGGGGTTTGGAGAGGGAGCAGAGATTTGGGTTTAGTCTGCATCTCTCCTTGAAGAACAGGACTGAGGGGGAGGTTTGGGAAGGGTCCGCTGTGCACGGAAGGCCTTGTTAGGAGTACTCACTAGGACAAGAAGGGAGGAATACTAGGATGTTTCTCCTTCCTTCTTCCTCAGTCTGCCCCCCAAAACTTCCTTTTCCCTCTGCACAGGGCCTGTTTTCATTTACTCCCCTTGCAGTCCCTCACCTGCAGCAGGTGTCACTGAGCTTTCTACACTTCTACAGCTGCTGCTGAATGCCTGAGGCTCAGAAGGTGCCCATCCAGACCAACCTTGTCCTGGGAAGGGGAAGGATGCAAGGCTAGATGGGAGAGCACTGAAACCCTGGAGATAGGGCTTGCTGCTCCCAGTGCCACTGGAGAGATGGGGTGAGGAAGCAGCTATGGCTGCTGTACAAGGAAGCTCCCTGCAGCCAGCATCGCCCACGGTGACAGGAATGGAGGGATAAGCCTGCAGGAGGTGACACACCAGTGGGTCGCCTTCATGGTCCGTGTCACCACTGGTGCCTGTCTCCTCTGGACTAAGCAAAGCGGATGATGGCAGGTCTGGCACCCGAGCACTGCCTGTGCTGCCTGTGCCTTAGGGCATGTTACACATCCCAGCGTGAGGGGCTTCCCCCCAACAGCCAGGACAGCAGAGGTCAAAGCCAACCTGCACCTCTAGCCTGATCTCAGCAAGGTTCCTACCCTGGCTACAGGGCAGCAGTGTCAACAGAGGATGACATTTTGGGACCTTCGAATTGTATTTCTGTTATTTGGGATCAGAATACAATTGTTCCCCACTGACATGATGGTATAGACTCAGCATTTCAGCTGGTAAGTGCCCCCTGCATCACTTGGAACTGCGTGTATCTGCTATACACTAGGACCTACAGCACACTCTTAAAAACCCCAACTCCAACAGTGAATGAAAAGCTAATCCCTTAAATATTTAGCTTTAATAATGACTCTGATGATCAATAGAAAACTTGGAATAAGATTTTCAGCTCATGTAAACTGGCTGATTTGGATTTTATTGAAAGTAAGAGTGCCAGCACATCAACAAAGCAACCTGGCCCTATGAACTCACAAAATCCAATCTAAATTATTTACTTTAAAAGAAAGATTTGTTGTAGGTGTTTTCCTGGCCTTCCGAGTGTTCACAGATTATTTGTTCAATGGCAGTTTCATGTGCATTGCTAATTATTGCTAATAATCATTTGCATTGCACTAGCAATTTATCAGAAATACACTTGTTAGTACATCAGCCTTCTCTTTCCTTGTGTGTTTTTACTGGCAAAACCCATCTCTGAGTATTTATTTTCATTCAGTTGAACATCGGTGATACACACAGAAGGACCGGGAGCTGCCACAGGAGCTGCTATGTGCAGCACGCTATATTCCTACAGGTCAACTCCTCTCCTCCTATCACAGATGTAGGAGACTTGTCAAATAATCTTTGTCCCACACTCCTGCCTTCCAGGCCATGTCCAGGGCACATGGCATAGCCCCTCCTGCTTCACCCTTGGCACCAGCACTGTACACTTTGCTACTACGTGGTTCGTGAACCTCGACTCCTGTCCAGTCCCTATCCCCTTGGCGAGGATGCCCTCCCTGTGTGCTAGGACAAACAAGCACCTTCAGCCAAACCCCAGTGCAGCCAGGGAGAAGTGACAAATGCTTTCTTGGTGGCAGAAGCAGCGCCATTGTCAGAAATCAGAAGAATCATTTCCTGGTTACAGTAGCCTTCAGATACATTGATCCAACTTCAACCCCCAAATAAAACAATGGGAGTGATATATTGACTATTCTGTTTCAGTGACTGAGCACTCGAGAGCAGGAATGCAGCTCCCAGAGACGCAACACAAGGACTTGAAGAGGTTGGCTGTATTTTCTTCCACTTAAAACTGGGAGAGGTGAATAGCTGGTGAAAGCGGGGAGGAGATTGATGGCTTTGGAAACTGCAAGGCCCTCTCGCTATGTGGGACAGCTTTGGTACAGAGAGTCAGCTTCAAGCCTGACCTTGCCCTCCCTGACCTGTCAGTAACCTCAACCCTGACCTTGGAAGGACCACCCTTCTCCTGGGGGAAGAACAGTTTGGGGAATAGCTGGAAAATATGAGTGGTCATTAGGTTAAGATTATTTTAGTTTCCAGGAGAAGACAGGCTATGAAGCATGCCAGAAGCTTGGTGTCCTTCTCATGCTTTGGTATTCAAGGTACAGGAACCTTGTGGTGCTCACACAGCATTAGCCCCAAATGTGGTCTATCTCATTACACTTCTGCATGGAGTGCCTTCCTGTCTGCTCTGCTGAATCCCCATCTTCACTGCATTTTGGATGCCATCACAGCAGTCAGATCACATCCCTGATGGAATTTGTTGAGTCTCTCCTTCTTCAAAAGTCATTAAGATTCAAACCAGGCTCTTTCCAGACCCAAATATTTCAGCAGCATGAGCCCCAAACCCATCTTGTAGCTCTCTGCTTCCCCCTGCAAGATCACCCCCTTCCCTTGGAGCTGCCTCCCTGCTGCTTTCCCTTTCTCATAACCAGCCATCCTTCACTGTCCTGTGTCTATAAAACACTCAGTACACACGGCAGCCGAGGGGGAGGGACCGAGGGGCTGGTGGAAGCCACTCAGATTTCACATTTATTTAACAGCCGTGGCTGTGCTTGTTTGATTTATCTTCACACATACGTTTGACAGATATGGTCTCATAAAAACTCCACAGAGTCAAAACAGCAGAAAGGCCTGCAGCCATACTGCGTCAGCATTCCGTCTGGCTCCAGCTCCGAAGCGAAGCACAGATCAAGCTCACTGCAGCTAGCAGCACCCCTCACGTGGGAAACTTTTGAGTTTGCAAAGCCTGAAATGCAGAGTGCTCCAGTGTAGCTGGTCCTGAGTTTCCCAGGTGTCTGGGCAAAAAATGAAAAAGGTCGTGATTTTCTCTTATCTTGAAAAATCCTGCTGCATTTCACATAAATTGCTTTGTTCAAATAAACTTCCATTTAGGTGGCTAATCTCATCCTTTCCCCAAATCCTGTGGGATACAGCAGTGTTCAGAATATCTCGAGAGAGTTACGGTTTTTATAACACTTCCAAAAACACCTCTCCCAAACTGCAGCAGTTAAGGTGTAAGCTTGCTTCACCCTTACCTTGCAAGGGCCTTATAAGCTTGCTCTATTTGTATTACTCCCAAGATTCTCTTAAAAAAATGAGGTCTTATTTAATGAGTTGGATTCATACTGTTGTGGTTCTGATAAATACATTTTCACTGGAGCGGAATTGTAAAATTTGTGCACAAAGCAGCTACTATATAGTTTGGGATACAGGCTCCACAAAAGCACAGCCCACTTCAACATACGCCTATTTCACAGTGGTTTTTTTAAAGGGGAGCACACCTGAAACTCTCATTCCCAGCATCAGGAGAGGCAAAGTGAAATAGCTGTAAATAAAGTCCCTGGCGTGCTAACGTTGCTCAAAGGTAGGACTCCAGCTGCATTCAGGTGGCGTTTTATTACGCGTATAAATAACAGCCCCGCCACGTCTGGGAGCTGGCAGCACGGTCTGGAAGAAGGAGCTCAGAGCCGAGAGTGAAAGGCCCTGTGTTCCAACCTGCTGCCATGGTGGCCACTCCGTTTCTCTGTACGTTACTCACACGTATGAAATAACGTTCTTAATGCTTGTCACGCAGAGATAAGACAGATCTTGCTCTGTTAACAAAAGCAAATGTGAAGGCCCGTGTAACGGGCCCACAATTATCTTGGCTGGTTAAAACCACTGGATAAGATTAGTGGGAGAAATTGTGACTGCTTCACTGTGGGCAAATATTTGTGGTTCCCTCTCTCATTAGGGATGATTTTTCTCAGCTATAGAAATGTTACGTTTTCTGGTTTAGGTAAATAACTAAGGAGTATGCAACAAAGGTTTGGAAGCCTCATGTTTTCCTGATTTTGGATAACCTGTTTTGTTTTATGGCTATCTCCTCTATTGCTGATCTCCTAGCTCTGATCCTCTTGGTGCCATATTCACCCAGTTTTCATGGTCACACTGAGCAGTGTCACCCCCTCACCAGTGCAGCTCAGTGCCTGGTAGAGAGTTATTTTCCAAAGGTGAGGACTTTCAGGCAGTGGTTCCCTCTCTCCTTTGGGACAGTTTTTCCCAGCTATGGAAATGCCATGTTTTCTGTTTTAAGCAAAAAACTAAGGAACTGCAGACACGCTGCCTTCAAGGGACACTCGCCAGCTCTCCTGTTTTCCAATAGCCCTACTCAAGGACCAGATACTGCTCATCATGGCCTGGCTTTTTCTCTCCCTCTTACTCTGCTGCTGGCAGATGAAAAGCATAATTCACCTTCATTAGTAACTTCAGAGGACCCAGCCACGGGGCCAACTTCAGATTTCTTTCTGGAGTCTGAACCGTTTGAAGAGAGATCACTTGTGGACAATGCATTAATTATGGCGCCTGTTGTTGTACACATTGCTACACAGAAGTGCCACACACCTTGGGCAGGGTCTGGGCTTGGACACTCAAACCTTATCATAGAACCATACAGTTGTTAAGGTTACAAAACACCTCTAAGATCATGGAGTCCAACCGTTAACCCAGCACCACCATGTTCACCACTAAACCATGTCCCCAGATGCCACATCCACAGGATTTTAGAACACTTCCAGAGATGGTGACTGCCCCCTTCCCTAGGCAGTCCATTTCAGGGTTAGACAACCCTTTCAGTGAAGAATTTTTTCCTCATATCCAATCTAAACCTCTCCCAGTGGTCTCCTCTTGTCCTGTTACTTGTTGCCTGGGAGAATAGATTGACTCCCACCTGGCTATAGCCTCCTTTCTGGTAGTTGTAGAGAGTGATAAAGTCCCTGCTGAGCCTCCTCTTGTCCAGGCTAAACACTCCCAACTCCCTCAGCAGTTCCTCATAAGAATTGTGCTCCAGGCCCTTGTGACAAACAGACAGCAAAGGCCCATGGTCTGACATGATTCCTTTCAGGAACAGGCCAGCCTTGGCCAGAGGCAGGGCAAGACAAGCTCCCTCAGAAGGCTGCAGGCAACATGGAAAGGCAGCTCCCAGAGCGCACAAAATGAAATAACCACGTGTGAGACCCAGCTATCTCAAGAAGGGGGACCGTATCTCCTGCATATAAATGCAGAAAAGGAGGGCACCCTCACACTGGTGGCACAGCCACCAATATGCAGCATTTCTATCCCTTCTTTTTTATTGTGTGTAGCTACAGAGCCACAAGGAAGGTACTGACAAGCAGTCAAGAATTCAGCTGCTGCTTCGCTGTGCAGGACTTGGGAGCTGGAGGGTGAAAGTGATGCATGGAAATTAAGTTAATTTTAAACCGCAGGCAAGAGAAGAGACTTGCTAGCAGTTACTTAAGAGGAGCTGCTGACTGTTTAAATACCATTAAGAAGATTAATGTCAGCCCGCAGAACCACTGAAAAATTAGGGCTGAAAGGGACCTTGAAAGGTCAGACCAGTCCATTCCACTAACCCAAGCAGGATCACCTAAACCTCGGACATCCCTGACAGATGTTGCTTAACTTGATCTTAAAGCTCTCCACTCCCTAGGCAGTCTATTCTTTATTATCCCTGTCATTAGAAAGTTTTTCCTAACATCTAAATTGAGCCTTTCCTGCTGTGACTTAAGCCTTCTTTTTACTTTTTTTTTTTCCCTCCTCTTCTCCATCACAGACAAGGAGCAATGATTACGCCTTTTTATGTGCTTAAAGACTTCAGTTCTCTCCTCCTTTGGGTTAGAGAATTTCAGTTCTTTCAGGCTTCCCTGGTAGGTAACGGTTTCTCCATTTCCGCTTGTTCCCCCTGCTCTCTGCTGGGCTGGATCCAATTACACCACATCTCCCCTTAACTTATTTTCCATCACCTCAACACCATGACATAGCTGACTTGCATTCAGCTTTTGATCCTTTTTCTGAAGAATTGCTACTTACCCCATCACTCCCTCCTCTGTACTCTGGGAGTTCATATTGTTGCTCAAGTGCACGACCTTCCACTTCTCCTTATTCAACTGCCTCCTGTTTCTTCCAGATCATTTCCCCAATTTGCTCACATAGTTTTTAAATCTAATCCTGCCCAACACTGCATCTATGGTTTTATTTCACGTGTAAAATATAAAGTCCTTATGCTTATCCTTTATAACAACACAAACCAAAACAATTAAGCCAAACTGAATCAGATGTAGGGTGAAACCCCACTCAAAGCCAGCTTTAACCTGGACAAGAAGGTGCTGGCAGCAGTGCCCTGGGTGAGGTTATTCAAGTAGGTTTGTTCCAAGTGACCTCAGCCACTCTTCATAAGGCTTCCCCTCCAGACCCTTCACCATCCTCGTGGCCCTCCTTTGGAAGTGTTCAAGGCCAGACTGGATGGGGCTTGGAGCAACCTGATCTAGTGGAAGATGTCCCTGCCCATGGCAGGAGGTTGGAATGAGATGTTCTTTAAAGTCCTTTCCAACCCAAGCCATTCTGTGATTCTACCAGAGCACGTTTTCCCAGCTGGTTTCAAACACCAAACTACTCTGACAGCCGCACGACGTTGCTGCAGTCAGGCCTCTCCCGCCTCTCCCCTCCACCTAAAACCTCCTTTTTGTGTTGCTGTGTCTCTGTCCCAGCTGTCTTTGACCCATGCGCCCTCACCTTCCCCCTCACCCTCGCCTCCCCATTGCCGTCACCCAGGCCCTGTCTGCCAGGGGGACCTTCTCCGGCTTGGGGAAGTGCCACGGGACGGACAAAATTAAATAAAAGCAAACGAGGACGGTAAAATCTCTGTTACCTTTGAGGTAAATCTGTTATTTTTGGCATGTCCCTGTTTTGCCGCCCCGGCTGTGGGCGGCGCGGCCCGCGGCTGCCCCCAGGCGGACAGGAGGTGTCCCGGCTCAGCCGGGATGAAGAAGGACCAGATGACACTCGGGCACAAGGGGACAGAGGTTTTACTGCCACTGTCCCGTGGCCACTGCAGCCAGTGTCGTTGAGAGGAATGATGGCAACAGGGGTTATCCCATCAGCATGCTAGATCAGGGATAGACAGGGAAGGTCAGGCTGCCCCTTAGCACAAACTCCCCTCCTTTGCCTGTCTGTTCTGCAAGTGAGGGCATTTCATCACCCCCGTCATGGTCACAAGGTAGGGAAAGGGAAAGGTAGTGAAACAAGCCCATGTGACCCCACAGCAGATGTGCAAGAGACGGAACCAAGAACTGCCTTTGCTCCGCAGGTGAGCTGAAGTCTACCTCAGTGCCATACAGACACCTTCTGTCCCTGCTGCTGCACCCCGGCTCTGAGCAGCTCTTTGGCCTTACACGTTACTCAAAGCAGCTGATCTCAGCGCATTTCTAGCTCTCTCTAAACCACCGCACTCAGCAAGCATCCCAGAGCGCCTCATGCCCCTGGCCTCACACTGTGCCCATCCTGCCAGCAAGCGCACCTGTGGCTTGGCTGCCATTCCCTGCAGCCTGCAAGGAGCCCACCTGCCTGATAAGGATGTGCTTCCCAGCAGCACCAGCGATTGGCACGTGCAGGAGAGGACCTGGGCAGGCAGGCTGCACCCCTCCTAATTGACTGAAGGAAGAGGAACACTTGAACTTGCTCCAGAAAGGAAGCATAAGCTCCAGCTTCCCCACATTCATTTACTTGCAGAGCTTGCCCAAACCTGCAAGTAGGCACCAGGTTGCAGACAGGCAGCTGGGAGGAAGCAGAGTCAGGCCAGTGCAAGTCAGCTGGAGATATTGACCCTCCCGGCAGTTTGGATGCAGACCTTGGGCTCAGCTCAAACATGTCTTTCTTCCCTTCTCCTCTATCTAGAACTGGCCCTTCCCAGCCATTATTTTCTTCAGCATGACTCATTCCAGCTACAAGCCAGTTGTATCCTTCAACACTGTCTATTCAGGCCCTGCAAAACTCGCCAAGGCAAACTCCCTTCCCTTCCATTCAGGCAATTCCTGGGGATAAATAAATATACTATCAAATATCTCATCTTTTGTTTTAAACACACCAGAAAAAAAATCTATGAAATGTTGCAATGGTCCAGTTTATTCCAGGACAAAGGCTTAAAGCCAAGACAATGAGCAAGAATCTCTCAAGAACAACCCTGTGCCCCTCAGGTGATGACAGCATTGAGATATAATAGGTACTTCTGTGAGATGCACAGAAAGCTCTGGTGCCAAAGCATAATATTGCACAGACAAAAACCAAAAAAAGCTTCCTAAATCAAATCTGCTTCCTAATGCAAGCAGACAGAGCAGCCATCACTACTGTGTTACATGCATCAAAGCCATGAGCTTTAATGCTGTGAGTTATCAGGAAGGAGTGTTTGCAAGTTGCATGGTGATGTGATCACATAGCTGAGAGCTCTGCTTCCCAAGCCTCTCAGAAATGGGGGTTTTGGTTAGAAGTTTCCCTCTGCCCAGTACATTGGATGAAGTCTGCTCAGCAATGAATGCAAACAGGGCCACAGAACAATGACAACTGCAGGTGCAAAGAAAGAAATGCCAGAGGCGTGATAGTGCTTACACATTTATTTTTCCCAAGACACATAAAAAGAATTAAAACAGTTCTAAAACCCACAAAGCTTTAGAATACTTCACAATACAGAAATACTAACTGTGCTTCCTGCTTAGACTAACTAGCAGGGAGGTCTTTTATTCAGGCCTTTATGTCAGTAGGTGCATAAAGCTGTTTCATTTATTTCAGGTACATAACAAGTGACAGGAGAAATGTATGGTAGAATCATTCCAGTTTGGTTCAAGCCCAGGAAATTCTCCTGAGAGGGATGCTGTGCTGTTGACTGGAAGCCACATTCAACAGATATTGCTCACACCGTGTACAGATGTCTGCAGTCAGCCAGTCTGCCATGGTCCCTGTGTAACAGCACAGGGGCTGTGCTAGGCAACGGGGCTCCAAAACAACGGGTACACTGCAGGGGGAGAGGGAAAAACAAAAGCAGGAAAGCTGACCCAGGTTTCTGTTAGAGGGCATGGTGCTCTTCCACCCTTCTCCCAGGCTGCTAAGTGATTTAGCCAAATGCATAGGTTCAAAAGAGCCATCGGCATCACTCAGGAAGGCTAAAAAGCACCAGAACAGCTTCACTTACTGACACCAGTCAGCCAAAGGGCTAATGGATATCTGTGTCTGGTCCAAGGTTATGGCTGCATCCTCATGCAGTAGGATTTTTTTTTGTCATCCTGCAGTATGACAGTAATGCAGTCTCTCAGGCCTCTTCTGCAGCACTTGTGTTACAACAGACCAAACCACTGCCTGCCCCATGCAGTTAACTTCTGTAATGAACATTACTCCTGGTTTTTGTCAACTGAAGTACAAGCCTTAGAATCAGAAACTGCTGTGTCTTTATTCTGGCTACACTAAAGAATGATTTCAGAGGAAGTAAAAGAAGGTATCAGTTCCCCCAGTAGAAAATTTAACTGCTTTGGAAAGAAGAGAACATAAAGAAGAGATAATGTATGTTTTCAGTCCTGTATATTGCACTTATATGCACATTGTCTGTCTTTTTCACCCAGAACTGTCAAAAGCTCTTTTTGGAATAATTTGTTTTCTGGGGACAAAACATATAGGGTCTGTATGTGTGTGGGGGGACCAAAGAACCATTTGTGGCATCACACTGCAGTCAGTTATACCGGAGCCACAATTAGGATATTTCATGTCTATGTAAAAAGGGGCTACTCCTGGGTTGTAGTGACAGGTCTCCACCTGTGGGGGATAGAATGTGATGGGGTCTGGAATGAAGCTATTTCAAGGAGCCTTCTATGTCTGCATTAATATGGACACTTTTAAATCCATGTCATGAACCTGTTAGTTAAAAAGGAAAATGCATTTCACAGCACTTACACTTCCTCCCTTTTGGTCATCTGAAATCCAGAATACTTCCAGAGAAATGTAGCCTAGTTAGACCACTGGCTAAAACCAGTCATTCAACAGAACATTCAGCTGACCATCCCAATACTACATTCTGCTGTCTGCATGTTTGTAGCTTTGCATAAGTAACTGGTGACATCTTTCAAGGTAAAAATAGAACAACCTTGTCCCATCTTACCCAAAATACTGCCGGTGCTGTACTTCATGTAGCAACTCTGAGCTCTTCCGCTCTTGAGTAGCTGGGTCCTCCTCTCTTGAGAGTCTCAAAAATTTTAGGAATTGAAGTGGGAGATGTACACATATTCTGAAGGGCATGGACATCTAGAATCACAACACAAGCCACCTGAGTTCTCAGGAAAACACACCCTCCTTCTTAGCAGGACAATTTTCATGCCATGTAATTGATTTATTGGTGCACTTAAAAGGTAGACATTAATGCAGTGAACTTTCTGACCCTTGTATAAATAGAGCCCAGTGTAATCCCAACCACTTTACACAGGATGAAAGAAAGAAGAACCAGAGTTGTTTTAGCCGAGTATGACAAAAGATATCTGTGTCACCCTGGCTACTTTTATACCTCATACTATTCCCTCTTCATTTTCTTAGAAACAAGCTAGAGGGTAGATTTGAGGTATCAGTGGGATGAAGGAAAGCTTCTTATGACTAGGTGAGGAGGAGGGAAAGCAGAAAATGTAAAAATCCCATATGCTGTTGTAAAGACTAGACTTGCCTTAACACAGCAGTCACAGCAGACAACCCTGAAAGAAAAAAGTCTCCAGCATTATCATTTGAGTAAAGCTTGGCAGATACCAATATTGCAGCTACAGGTGACATTCCCAAGTCAGTCTGAATTCATGATTGTGGCAGAATCACTTGATAGCAAAGTGAGCAAGCTGAGAACTCCCCTAGTCAGTCTGCCAGCCTTCCTATTTCTGGTAGTTTAAATCATCTGAGATGTGTCAACATCCATAGCTTCAAGGCTTTATCTGCAAAAACTCATTATACTTCACCCAGCACTACCACCAGACAGTTGCTCAATTTCCAGTGGTTGTTTACTTGCTTCTTATAATCAATTCAGTACTTCACAACTGCTTCAAATAGATTTAAGTGAGCCTTAATGAGCCTGAAGTTCCTCTCTCGCTCTCCCATGAACAGAAAGCCTCTGACAAATAAGTGGATATAAGTAGGCTCAACTCCTTTCCCAGTCAGAAGGTCTGGAGCTCTCTTTTTCAGTCCTCAACAGAAGATTCTGGTGTAGACCCGCTCCCAGAATCTGTTCAAGCCTTTGGCTGAAATTAGATCACACCTTTAGAGCAAAACACAGAGGGTGATCTCAGAGAAATGAATTTAATACTGAACAGGAAATTTGGCTATTGCTGATTTAATACTAAGAGTTAAAACTGAGATACTACTTCAGAGATAAGATTTTCCACATCCTCCCCAGCTGTAGACACTTCAGCCTGCCTTGTGCAGTAAGGCAAAGCTGAAGGGCTCAGCAACCTGTTCCTATCCAGTAGTACAACCGATGAATACTGAGAGTTCTCAGCACTGTTCTTTCACTCTTATCTCCCTCCTCATTTTGTTCTTTTGTACCAGCTCACCTGCTGCAGAGGTAACAGTTGTAAGGCCACTTAAGAAACATCTGCTTACGGCAGCTGAAACAGATCTGTGGAAAGGAAAGTTATTTGTGAATGCAAATGGGAAATATCTTTGTACCAACAGGATCCACTGCCTGCCAAAGAGTAAGCGTGCAAACAAACCTTCTAAAGGTTTTAGATTCATATACAATAACAGAGGTCCAATAAAGGATAGCAAAGACACAGGAATTAAAAGCTAAAAAGGCAAAAAAATTCTTACTTGTAGGCCAGTGTTTTCATAATGCAGAGGTTTGGGGCAGCTGCCAGACAACAGGAGTTTAAAAAAAGGCTCTTGAGCAAACAATAGCTGTATTGTGCAAGAGTGTAACAGTAGCTAGTTAAGAGAGAGGGAAGAAGAGAGACATTCTTTGAGGTAGACTGCAGCAATCCCAAAGAGATTAAATCAGGGCAAATTTGAATTCAATCCTGAAGCAAAAAATGAGTCATAAGGAAGCTGATGAGTTGCTTGCACTTTATAAAAAAAGAGCACATTCATACACAGCTGGCAGTCAGAAGTGATATTATCTTGAGAAGGAGAACTTGAGAAAGCTAAAAAAACAGCAGTGGGTAAGAAAGCCATTTTAGAATAGTCAGAGCACGCAAGTTAAAGCAGGGTCAGTGAGGTGAGAAGAAAACAAGGATTCAGTCTCAGGAGCATCAGATAGCTTGTGGAGGTAGCATAGCTCTGCTAGTAGAACCTTTGACTCTGTCCATACTGCTAAATAAATGAGGGCAAGAAAATGACCCAAAAGCCAAGAAACACAGACTTCCTCACATCTGTGTTGCAAAGGGCCTGTACTCAGGACATCTGCTCTGGAGGGGTGGTTGCAACACCCCCTCTAAAGGAGACTCGGAGGATAAGCCAGAATGTGAACAGCCAACAGTCCTGAGCTACAGCTCCTTCCCTGTCCCACTCATCTCCCTGGCCTTCATGTCCACTTGGAAAGGTGGTTTGAGTCAGCACAACTCGGGTGTGGAAGCCTGAGTCAAGAGCCTTTGTTTCACTGTTTACCAGTACCAAATCCCAACTATTTACTTTGGGATTTCAGAGCTGACCAATGGTCATGGCAGTCAGCTCTCCTTGCATGGAAATCGGACAAGAAGCAACAAGCAAAGGCTGGGCTACTTTCTAGGCAATTTACACATCTTAAACTGGATTAGAAGCCATCACTGCACATACACAAAAAAAATTTTCCTGCCTAGGGCCAAACTCAGATCAGCTGTTAGGAACAGGATAAGTTGAGGCAGAGGGCACCTCTGCAGTTCAGCACTGAGGGCCATGAAACCATCCAGCTTTTGAAAAGGCAAGGGCAGCACAAAGAGAAGGAGAAGAAACATACCTTTGCTCTTGGAAAGACACCATCACTACCTCCTTGGAAGAGGCCTTGCCCTTCCAGCACCATCATTACATATCTGGTTCCAATCAGCTCAGCAATGGTTGGTGATGGCCACTTGGTAGGAAAGGGACAGTCCTATTGAAAGACAGAAATTAAATATCAGATCAAGTTGAAGAAAGCAGCTATTTGGGGAGGTCATCTCAAAACTGTGTCCCAAAGGATCAGGAGCATTTTTCTCCAAAACCCCGTTTTGCTTGTGATGGGGAGTATCAGGTGACTCTTTGACAACACCAGCAGAGAAACTACTACAGGGATGTCAGTGGTTGCTGCGGTTTTCAAGCAGATTCCTTTGAGACATTTTACCCTTTGGAACAGGCCACAGAACAGATGACAACCTGGCCCCTCCTCAATACAAAATTCCTTTCCACAGCACAACACTCTCTTGCCTTCTCTTTCCCAACACCTACTGGCCCCACACAAACGGAAGCTGTGGCCTATGGTCAGCCAGGAGAGACAACTGTGCTTTTATCCCCAGCACACCTGCATCCCCCACCACACTGCTGAACAAAGAGGCGTCAGAGAGGTCAGATAGAGACTTGCCAAGGTGGTGGGGCAAGGAGGGATGCAGAAGGAAAGAAAGACAAGGGTACAGCACACCTTGTCAGGGCAGAACAGGGTGAGGCCATAATTCAGAGGGTTGCACAGAAGCACACAGACCCCAGCATTTCACCCACAACCATCATTCAGAGCCTGATAACTTCAGTTCTACTTACATTACACATTTAAAAGTCACTGATGCTGTGCTATCCACATTTTGTTAACTATTTATTAACTATTTATTCCCCTTAACTGCAGCTTAAAAGATACTTGTGAACATATCAGAATCTAGAGAGAATGACAGGACATGGAGAAAGCAGGACAGTCCCACTCTCAATTACAGTCTGCTTGAGGAAGCCTTGATGGACACTTTCAAGTAATGCCATGGTATTTTTCTCTTCTTGTATGAGAAAACTTTATTTCATATCATTCAAAGTGGGAAGCCACCACAAGGACACGACAGCACGCAGTCTTCTCTTAAGCTGTCTCCAAGGAGAGAATAATGTACCAACTTCAGATGGGTATACAATATGTCCCAAGACAAAAACCACAGAGCATGCTTACTGCTTGCATGAGGGTCAAGGTGCAAGTCATTACCAGTCGTATCAGACCAGGGTTGCATGCTGACATGTTGGACTTACAAGTTCCTTGCTTTGAAGGCCTCTCTCTAAAGATCTGGACCTTCCTCCGTAAGGAGGCAGCTGCTGTTGGCCAGTGCTCAGGAAACACTTGGGTTTAATGTCTCCTGGTGTGGGTGCACTCATGGGAGGACACATGCAATTTGCAGCGAGACCTGGATGCGAAGAGAGAGTTTTAGGATGCAGAAAACCAACTGTCAGTTTCTAAGTATTCACCCTGAAAGCCGAACACTCAAGAGCACTACACTGCCTTCTGAAGGCAGCAAGGCTTACACCTCTCCCTCTCCAACCCATCTGCTCAGATCACAAAAAAGCAGAGGTTACAGTAATTATGCTTGTCAGTAGGCACTGATGAGGCTTCATTAGCACCATTTAGTTTAATAAAATGAAGTGCTGCGCTTTCTACTTGAATATTCAAAACACTCATTTAGCTTTTATTGCAAATTCCAGTCAGGCCTTTGGGGACATGCAATCATTGTTTTGAAGCTGCAGGAGCTACACAAGCTTCAGTCAACTGCCGAGAAATGATCTTCTAAGGGCACCTCCCCAGACTTTATCTAGTGTTGGAACTTCTCCTGCAAAGTATCTTCAGGTGATCAGAGAAGTGTACATTGAGCCCAGTCCAAGGCTTTGGAAGCCCATCAGGCCGCTGGCTGTACTTTGTGACTCGGTTTAGATGTGCAGCCAGAAGTGCACTGACCTGTGCTGATGCAGGATACTCCTGATGGCCTGGTGGAGGGAAGGCAGGTGCTGGCAGGCAGCCTGGGAGTGGCTTCCTGTAGACCAGAGGAGAGGATGTTCATAATCTGCATGTAGGAGACACCAACGCCACCCGAACAGAAGTACTGCTGCCTAACAAAACCCAGCGTGCCCACGACTGACCAGAAATGTTCAAGGCTCAGCCAAAAGTGGAGCAGAGAGAAAAATCAGTGGAGTACATTTAGGAACTTTTTATTTCCTCTCGGAATAGAATGTTAATTGCCCCTGCAGTCCACAACTAGGAAGTTCCAGCCAAGTTAGTGAAGTTTCAAATTCACCTGTTCTCTCTCTTGCCCAGTCCAATAGTGGATACTAGTACCAGAGTTTAATCTGTTCAGGAACCAACTTTGCAACATCCTCCCTAGGCAACCCATGGAATACACTGGAACCATTTTCTTGGCTCCAGCTCACATGTAGCAACACTGGAGAACAGTTCAAGAGACTGTGCCTAACCCAACTCGTTAACTCAACTCAAACCCAATGCTTTATCTCAACAGCATTGTTTCTACCTTGTCTAGAAAAGCAGAAAACAAATTTGATTATATTACTGTTCAAATGAAAGTCCTTCTACTTTAGCAGTAATACATCAACCACACGGTTCTCAAATGCTGAACATTCATACAAGTAGCACAGACTGGGGCAAATATATCTAAGATCTTCTGCTTTTATTAATTCATATCTGTTTTCCTCAGTTAGGCAACTGCATTTCAAGCAGAAATATTTACAGAAAACAGATTCTTGTTTGCATGCCAGAGCATCTGTGCTAGACATGATGTGTTAGAGCTTAAGTTCTGTTCCACAGAATTTCGGAATATGCTCAGACTGAATCCCAGAACCAAGCAGTCAAGCTTTTCATGACAGAGCCAGGAGTTAAAAGAACTCAAAGACTGTGTATCATGGTTTACTGAAGAATGGTGCTCCCAAAATAACTCCACAGACAGATGAGTGGGAATTCACCCATCAAGTTGCTTCCTGAAAATAAATAATGAAGTTTTCCTTCCATGAGCTCACATACCACATGAAATCAAAATACCTCAATACATCTAGCATCAAATGCCTCACTGTGAGGTAAGAGTGGGAATATTCTGGCCCATACTGGTCAGACTCCCATGCTATTAAAACTTCTGCAGGATCTAGTTTTAAGAGACCAGAGCAGACCTCGGTTCTGTAGAATCATAGAATATCCTGAGTTGGGACCCACAAAGATCACCAAAGTTCAACTCCTGCCCCTGCAGATAGTCACGCCACGTGCCTGAGAGCATTGTCCAAATGCCTCTTGAGCTCTCTCAGGCTTGGTGCTGTGACCACTTTGCCGGGAAGCCTGTTCCAGTGCCCAACCATCCTGCAGGTGAAAAACCTTTTCCTAATAACCAACTTAAACCTCCCCTGACTCAGCTTCAGGCCATTCCCTTGAATGCTGTCACTGGTCAGTCAGAGAGAAGAGATCAGTACCTATATGCTGCAGTCATGCCACAGAGGTGCTTGAATATGAAATGAGCTTCTGTAGAGGAAAGGGCTTCAGTGAACCCACTAATACCACATTTGTTCACTTTGAGACAAGATTTCCTACACTAGGATTTGTTCCTGACCTTCCGGGCTACGTATATGCTTGTAGCTCTAATTCCTGAAGCACACATGCCTCTCCATAGTCCTTTCACCTAAAGCCTTACCTGAGCTCGTGGTCCCAGCTGCTGTGTTATAGTGTTGGCAATTTTAAACTCAGTACTGGCATCTTGGAGATGTAAGGAACTGTCACTTGGAGAGTTCAAGGCAGTATTTGATGCCACAAGCACTTCTGCAGGGGAGAGGGAGAACAAAAATCCCCATACTCACAGACTAAATGAGATACTGAGCTGGGACAAGAAAATGACAAATTTGATACACACCCACTGGAATTTGAGATTTAGCCAGACTTTGTCCTGGTAGTTACATAACCTTTTAGTCTTAGGTGATGGTC
Organism: Rhagologus leucostigma; assembly: GCA_013397725.1. NCBI lineage: Eukaryota > Metazoa > Chordata > Aves > Passeriformes > Rhagologus > Rhagologus leucostigma. The sequence goes on along the minus strand of VZTD01003142.1, from coordinate 605,529 downwards.
AAAATCCTAAGTAATCTCACTTAGTGGACAGACAAAATTGAACATCCATTAAAAAAAGCACAAATTGAAATATCTTTTGAGTCTTAACAAGCCACAAACAGATTTTTTAGAAATAACTATTCTTATGCCATACCACCTCTATCACACAAAATTTGTATTCCTCCCTGCCCCTTACATTACAAATGTTATTGAAAAGATAAGGGCTTTCATTTCCAAGGCCATCTATTATTTTCAGCCAATGCTGACTTCACTTGCTTGCTTGCTAAGTCATTCTATAGCACGTACCTTTGGGCCTGCTCCCCTTTTCCTGTGCTGCTGCTGCTGCCCGAAGCTTTGGTGGTTGTTTTATTTCTGCCATGAGCCGTTCATGCCAGCTGGGCTCCTGTGGCACACACTGTTGCAGCTTCACCTTCAACATCTGCAGGCAAAGCATAGCACCACAAAGAGCCATTGGACAGAGCAAGGAAACCAGTGGTGACAGAACAACTCCATCAGCAATGGCACTGTTTTACAAGTGCTCATCACCCAAGAGGGCACTGGGCCCTGCACAAGACACCCTTTAGTGCTGCGGTGCATGTGGCAGCGGCCACTGCGGCCGAGCATCCAGAGAACTGGTGGACAGGCCTCAGGAACATAGAGGTCTAATTCTCACCCCTCAGTTACGGCAGGTTCATATACTCCCAGTGGTTTTTTAGCTCAGGTGTTTAATTCTCCACCCAGTATTATGTAAAAGTTCATGTTTATGCATTTTGCCTAATTGCCTATGTATTAGTTCTGGAAAGTTTGCTTTTCTTCGATGCCCCATTGGTTGGTTCATGTAATTCCCTCCCCTAACTTACCCCCATTGGTTGCTCCCCTGTTGTCTCCTCCTCCCTAGTCAAACCCCATTGGTTGTTTCCCTTTGTTCCACCCCTCTCCACCCCCCCCCATAAAACCCTGTGTATTCCCAGATCCCTTGTCTGTGTCCCTGGACCCTCTACATGCAATGAACCAGCTGGAACCTATACAAAGACCCCTCTCTCATCCTTTGCCTCTGCTGATGCCTTTCAACACCCTTGTTTGGGGCTTTCTCCTCGGGAAGGAGCCAGCATTTCCCTGCTTGCTGCAGCTTACACCAAGGACGCCTGCAGCTGGACGCTGTGTGGCCTCGGGCAGCCCCCAACAGTGTCACTTTAGCACTGTGCATAGTAGAATACTTTAGCGACTCTCAAAGTTGAAATTGAGAACTCCAGGAGTTCTTTCAAGACCACAAAATGTTCCAAATTAAAGAAGCAGTGGAGCAAGTAGGAAGATTGATCATCTTTCTTCTACGAAGATGTCAACTCCCATTTTCCTAGTGCCATGTTTGGCAGGAGGGTCTATTCAAAAGTTAAGTATGGTTAATATAACCCCCTCCCAAATACAAATCAGTAGCTAAGGTATTAGCTTTATATTCCTTCAAAACGTCCTGTCAGCTCCAGAATTACCTTGTTTTGCTATCATCAGATTCAGCAGCACATCACCTACCGACTTTAGATGAGGCTTGGGAGCAGCTACATCAGCTTTGGGGGCCCTGTGTTTTTGCTTGATGGTCACCTGAAAGAGCAGAAGTGATGCTTAAGAAATATTTCTTTCTCTACTCCTTGTACACCCTGCCATTTGGTGGCACAGCGAATGATGCAAGCCAGGATTTGGGAATGGGGGAGGTGGGGAAGGCATTAAAAAACAAAAGAAAAAACCCAAAAATAAACAACCCCCCTCCACCTCAAAACCAAAATAACCCCCCAAACAAACAAACACAAAACCTCCACAAAACAAACAAACAACAAGACCCCATGAAACAAAAAAAGGAGCTGGGAAGTGTAGAACAATGAAGTTTCCTTACATAGGTTTTGGTAGGCAGTGATTTGCCCGTGGCAAACCAGAGGCAATCAGAAGTACTGCACAGCCCTTAGAGGCTTGCACAAGGAGCACAAAGCCTTCTAGCCCCAGCAGCTCATGAACTGCTCTGAGAAGCTGCTGGAAAACCCCGTGCTCACACATTAACATCAGGAGTGATCCTGACAAGCACCATGGTCACATCATATTCATCAGTAGAAGCTCAGCTCCAGGGAGAAGAGCAATTGAACGGGTTAACAAGACTGTAACAAGAACTGTAGCAGCAGGCAGCTGTAATGCATAAGCCAGAGTCCCAGAGACTGGCTTACAGCCCTACATAAACCAGGAACAATAGCAAGATAGAACTGCAGGGCAGATATTCGTGTGAAGCATCAAGCCCTGTGCTTGCTGCATACGGGAGGACTGACAAGAAAGTCAATTGCACATGCATGTCTTTAGCTGCCTTGTTCACTTATTCGTATTTTGAGGCCATACCATTTACTTTCATTTGTGTGTACAACTTCAGAACACGTGGGAGTGCAGGTAGAACAACACTACAGCTTCCCACACTAGCTGCGCTTTCATTCATTTGCAAATTAGACCACTGTTAGCTAGACAAGCTTTAAAATAGCTTTGCAGATGGGGAAATCCTAGTTTAAGAGCCTTCACAAAGGCCGGAGCAGTAGCGCTCTGCTTTCTTTCAGCATTTCTGACTACTACTCTTCAAACATATTTGAGCTTCTCATGGACGAAAGAAAAAAGTTACCAAATAGAGAAAAAAAGGAAAGAGGAAAAGAAAGAAAAAAACCTCAAGACCCAGATCATCCTGCCACCTTGAGTTACAGTTCTGTACTGCACAGTGAATTGATACACAGTACATTGCAAGGAATACAAGTTAGTTATGATGCACTGTCTCCTTTCCAATACTATTAATTTACATATCCATCAAGAGATCATCTCCAAACACATGACATAGCCTTACCCAGAGGCAGAGTCAAGCCAAGCAAGAGCTGGGATTTTATAGAGGTGCATGGTTTAGCTGAAGCTTTTAAACCTGCTACACTCTAACAGCACCAACAAAGAGGGAAAAAAGCTGATGTCTAGTGCAGTATGCAAAGTTTTCACTTTTTGTAATACCGCTTTTATTACAAGAAGAGCTGTGTCTCATCTTCTGCCAAGACGTCTGTTTGCGATGCACGCCAATGCCACAAGGCCTTGTGCCAATGTTTTAGATCTGCTCATCATTCCCAGCTCAAGCTTCAGCAAGCAAAGAGCATCACAAGCCTTTAGAGACACCCCAGACGTTTTTGTATCTGGTCATCTTCACCAACCAAGTGGTGAAGCTGGAAGTCCCTCTCACACATTTTTTACCCTGACTAAACTCCTGCAGTAGCTGAGTGCACTGCCCAGAGGCCTCTGCCTGAGGCTGAGCAGAGAACTGTCTCAAAAGTGCTTTTGCACTTGCATACATACAACAGCATCTGGGTAGGCAAGGCAACAAGTTAAGATGCCAGGTGCAGCTCAGCTCAAGGAGCCTGGAAGGACACAACTGTCCAAGGTGGAAAGCACAAGCAAGCAAGAGTCTGTTCCATGAAACTGTTGTGTGCAGGGCAGAATAACTGCTGCAGGGAAGCCAATGGTTGACCCTGGAGGGAGGAAGAGGTTACTATTCCACTTCATGAAACTGTGGCTACTCCCGACTTAAAAAGTTACTGGAAATGAAGCACTTGAGTGGACAAACAGTGTGGTCTAATGTTGAGCTGCAGCTGAGAGGGAGCCCCAGATACTTCTGGACTCAGATGTACCTTTGAGAAAGATAAGCCTGTGGAGAAGAGATCTCAACACACACTGCTCAGAAATGAAGTAGAGCGGATGTTTCCAAAGTTGTCCGTTGACTCCTGTCACTCACCTTCCGCAGGGTGTACCTCTTGTGCTGAATGTCATCCAAAAGTAACTCATAGGGAGAGCGAATACGTTCTTTTGGAGACACACAACGCCGTGGTCGCTCAGCGGCCTTGCGCAGCCTCACACCAGTCTGCAGCTCACAGATGACATCAGGCCATGGGGATGCCTTGGAGAAACCAGCAAGGGCCAAGTCAGTAGCTGGCTAGAATCCACAGAGCAGCATCCTCTCCCTCCATGTAACACGGCACCCTTAGCAGCTGAAGTCATTCAGAAACACAGAATTGTGTCCCTAATATGCCCTTCTTCTCACTTCCAGATCAGAAGTTAACTTACAACAAGGAAACGTGTAGCTGGCTCACTAGGCTCAATCCCAAATTTTGTTATTAACTTTATGCATGTACTTCAGCAAAGTACAGCTTTTGCTGCCAGGTAAATAAATAGACCCATTTTCTTTGTGCATGTACTCCAGGTGCAATAGTGTTTTCATGTTACTGGATCCTACGAAACACTGGGAATGAAATCCCAAATCTTACCATTGAAATGCTCTAAATTTTCAGCAACCAAGCGTTGAAGTACCCAGAAACAAAAGAGGAAGACAAGTGGGAAGGGATCTCATGCTTAACAGCAGCATAGGTTAGCAGTCTCAGCCTGGAGACACAAGCTGAAAAACTCTGACATCTGCTCATCCTGTTTCTGTACAAGTATCTGAGGATGTTCAGGCATGCAGTATAACCCAACAAAAGTTAAAGACAGGAAAAAAAAATAATCAACTCAATAGCATGTTTAGACAACATTGTAATGGAAGTGCTAAATCAACAGCTTATCTGGAACCCAGTGGCAAATTGAGTAAGAACAAGTCATTGTATTATAAACAGTGAAAGGGAAGCAAAACATTGTAGAAAACTGCCTCAGAACAAGGTATCTGACTTTGGCTTCTCTCTCTTTTCTACTTACAGCGTGAAGCATCTTCTCTCAACTTATTCCTTCAGATATCTTGGTATAATACCAGAAGAGTCTTATGTAAGCTCTGCCTGATGGCTGCCTTCAAGGAGACAGATATTTTTGCTGGACTGTTTTAGCCTGGCTTTGGTACAGTCATACCTCAACTTCAGAGAGCTAGAACTCTCAAAGAATGACCAAACACTAGCCATATCTCCTAGGCTATATTTAATACTGTGTGGGAGAACACACAAAAGTCTCTGGGCAAACTCATCAGTACTAGAGACTTTTGAAATAGCTTATCCCAAGACATTTGCACTTTATAGAGTTGTATTTCACACGGTGACTAACTTGACTGGGAGACAGGACCTGAGGAGAGACTTCTGTACTGTAATATTGCCACATTAGTTCGGGGACAAGAATTGCCTTCAGCTGGCCATTTCAGAGCAACTTGCACACCCAAAATATTTTTCAGATGTTGGTGACATCATTATTACTCATGCTTTTATTTCCCTACTGACTGGATCACTACAATTATTCTATTTGTGCCACCCCATGTATTGTCAAAAGCCACCTAAACTTTCCACAACCTACACAGTACAAGACAAAATGCTACAACACTCTAAGCCCATTGCCTTGAGTTCAACAGGTGAATGAAAAGACAGCTGTGTTTCTAACCGGCTTAGATTTCAAGCTGAATACCAACTTGGGACATGGAGAGATAAGCTCTGCTGAAACCGTACAACCCTGCACGCTGTCAGGCTGTGGTCTGCATTTCAGAAGACCTGTTTTTTATCAGTCAGCATGAAAAAGTGTGGTCTATAGAGCACGTTACCTGCTTAGCACCACTCAAGGCATCAGCTCTGATCTGTGGGGTCCCAGAGATGCTGGCATCCTGGTTATTTTAAACTCAAGAGTTTGTCAAAGCAATGCAATCACCTGGTGCTTAAGGACTTGGAAACTAGAGGCAGAGGATTTGCAACAGACATCCAGCTTTCGGAATTCATGTGTCCTGAAGGAGCAGAGGCCAAATACACTGGCCTTCAGGCCACATGGCAAAGCCCATGTATTTATTCATGTATTCCCTGCAGAAAAGAGCTATAGTAGTTGATGAGTTTGTGGTTTGCGATAGCTTGCCAGTTTATTTTAATAGATCACAAAATTGAGAATATGCCCAAACACACATTTCACAAACATTTTCATACGAATAGTTTGAGCATGCTTCAAAGCAAGTGCTATTTAGACAAAGGGAGCGAGTCCACAAGTCTCTTGGGGCTTGCTGTTTGTCTCCACAGACTCCAGACTACAGAGCATTTGTTTATGCTGGGCAGAGCTCCAGCCTGAAGCTATTTGTTCCTGATTGAGCCCCGACTGTGTAGGGCCTTGAAAAGAGCACAGTAAGTTGCTTTCCCTGCCCCAAACACACAGTCCAACATCTATGCAAGGACAGAAGGCAAAGACAAGAAAGGCAGTGCACAGAAGGCAGGACTGACATCTCCTCACCCTCCTTCACCCCTTTGTTTGAGCTGCTGAAGCTGCACGACCACAAAGACGGACAGCGCTACTGGCCTTCAGTCCCTGCCAGTCCTGACCAACAGAGATCCCACATAATAAGAGTGAACTAGTCCACCCCCGGACTAACAACAACAGAACAGTTTTCTGGAAGTTTTCAGTCCAGCTATGAGAAAGGAACAGATTGCTTTTGGCAGGTGTCAGTTCCTGCCAAGAGCTGGAATTTGGGGCTCATTTGAGGGAAGAAACAGCCTGAGTAACTACTTGCGGGCACTTACTCCAAAGACTGCCTCCAACTTCATTATTAGAAGTGGTTTAAGTTGGACCATAAAGACAATCTTTGGATAGAATAGAAGTCCACGTGAGGTTGACATATGAAATAGTTCAAGTTCACTCCCCAGCTTGTTTTGCAGACAAGTCTTTAACTATTCAAGCTCTTGAACAACCTAAGCAGTTTAATTTGTGTTCAAACTCTATTTTTCATAGAAGAATCAATGGAAAGCCTCAGAGAGCCAGTGCTGACCAAAAACCCAGTCCCCCATAATGAAGAAAATAAATCCCTTACACCATGGTTTTTCTTCTTTTGAATGGGATTTTCCACCCAATCTTCCACATCCATTTTTCTCAGTCTCTGAGAAGCAAGCACATAAGGTCATTACTTTACACTTTTCAGTGATTTCCTATCTATCCAGCATAAATTACTAATGTTTATCTGAAAAGCCTAGAAGCTCCAAACACCTAAACTTTCAAATGCTACAATAAATAAAAACGGTGCAGAGACAGCAGCTATTCACATTGTGAAAACAGACCTTCATCCAGGTGCTCCATTTCTAGTGCAATGAGAAGGTTACTTTAGAACTTGGCGAGTGTGTGAAGGTAGAGGGAATAGCAGCTAAATGTACCTCTTTGGAGGTCTGGATGATGGTCACAAGCTTCTGAAGTTCCATATATTCAGTAAATAGACTCTTACAGGTCATTTCATAATGGCTGGTAGCCTCAGAAGGCCTGGACAAATGCTCCTCGCAGGCCTGAAAGAAGTGCAGCTATTTAAAAAAAATCTTGACATTTAAAAAATCATGGTAGGATTGAATACAGCAAGATTCATCAATCCATGGTTAAAAATCATCTTCTTCACTGCCCCTTTATATTTTTTTCTACTGCAGATACAAACGAACAAAGAAGGAAGATATCCAATCTTTTATGTACAACAATGGAAGTAGCTGTGTAATTTGTGTATCTTGTTTCCCATAAGGTGTGCTTTGAAACAAGCACCTGAAAGGGGAAGGCTCCAGTTCCAAGAACAACAACCCAACAGCAGGTGGAGTCACTTACCCTGTTCGTTTTCCCTGCCCTGTTCAGACAGAGAGATGGGAAGTTTCTCATACCTTTAAATTATGGCTAAGAGGGAAATATTTGTTTGAGTTGAGACATTCAAATCCCAGGCTTTGCAGAAGCTGAATACTATGGCAAGTGAGTTTTTTCAGTATCCATAGTGTTCTAGGTATTGAATTTGGAGACTGTAGAGAAGGACTTTGTAGACACAGCTGTGGGAGAGCCATGCTCAGTCTTCCTTCTTAATTCTTTTCCATGGGCACTTACAAACATCTAAAATGGTTTTGCCTTTTCCCTCTGATGGGAAAGCCAATGTTCCCTCTATGTCTTCCAATAGCCCACCCAGCTTCTTCCCAGAAATGGTCTTGCCTCTTGGTTAACAGCACTGTTCCATCAGCTCCTCTAAAGCTGCTATATTTACTAAGTGGGAAGAAGGAAACCTTGATAACATCCTGCAGGGTGGCTGGTGGTTTCATTGCCTCATCATCCAGTTTCAACATGAGGCACAGCAGTTTCTCCAAAGGATCGCTCAGTTCTCGCTCCACTTGGCTGTCGATTCCCCAGTCCAGGGCTTCATAGATCACCACTCCCAAGTACTCCAACAGCTGCAGACAGAGACCAAGGAAGCAACGAAGCACAAAGTGTTGTGGAAAACATCACAGCTCTCACTTTCCACCACGCTAGTACCCTCCTCTGCTCCTGAGGACTGAGCACATCTCTCAGGATGAGAGATACCCCCATTTAAGCTGGTTTAAAGTTTTTAAATGGCCTTGACTGGCACTCCTAAGAAAGCTGTTATTAAGACAACAAGACTCTGGCCTATTCCACAGTAGACAGCACCGGTGCACATGGTTTCCCAGTCCCATCGTCTTACTTGAGTTCAGTCCAAGCATTTTGTTTCCTTTTCCTGTTTCCTTGCAGGGGAGTCACTCTCACAAGGCACAGCAAATTTAAGTACCTTGATAGTTTCCCAAGACATCTGCATCTCCTGAGCTGGCCTTCTACTACAACATGATTATATCTGCACACATAATGAAGGTAAAGACACAGGCTTACCTTGTCCTCTGACTGCTGAATGCTGCCAACATCTGAAAGGGAAAAACGAGGGTCAGGGGAGAAAGACAGCTGTATAGGCATCGATAAACAGCTTTTAGAACCCTTTTCAAGAGAAGGGAACAGGAAGCATTCTTTTTAATAAGGTCACTAACTCCTCTGACTAAAGTCAGTCCCACCTGGGGAAAGTAGGCCTGTATTTGGGAAGTCCTGGAAAGCAACATAGGAGACTCATGTTATTGTGAGCATTAGCCCAAAGTAACAGCTGCTGCATTTTGTTGTTTGCTAATTGATATCCAACCACAGGGGAGGCACAGGATCTTTGTCTTTATTCTTTACTACCCACTCTAGTCCCTGAAGAGCTAGCCCAGCACTGACCTCTGCTGCAGCCACACCAAGCCCTACATAACACAGACTCGTTGCCACTTGCTGGCTACACATAGTGACCAAAAAAAGAGAAAGTACCAATCATAAATCTGCTGTGAGAGCTACCATAACAAAGGAATCATACCCTGGACGATGAACGGAGCAGTACACATAACAAAGCCTTGAGACTATTTATTTCAAATAACATAAGTGGTAGAAGGCTTTCATCACAGCTATTCCCTAGAACCAAATGATTCAATAGAGCACTACTAGAGAAATGAGTAGGTCACACATCTGTGTTACCACTCACCTACAGTCCTCTGAAATAAAGTATAGACAGAAGAGCTTCATGACAACATACAGAGAAAAGAGAGGGGGGAAAGAAAAACAAAAAAAGCAGGGGAAAAGAAATTTCCCCTACTTTGTCCCCACATTTCGGTCCGTTATAGGAACAACTCTTGGCATCTGCAGCTACCTATGCTCTTACCAGACTTGTGGTAGACCTTGAAGGAAGCAGTACCATCAGCATGGATAAAGATGCTCCCAGAACCTTTTATGAACACAGAATGGAGTGGTGGGCACAGCCCCTGAGCCAACTGCTCTATTTTTCTGCAACACTGAAAGCAGATAGCCCAGGCCTGCTCCTCGCTTATAGGATGTTCAAAACACCTCAGAAGCTCAGCTAGAGAGACCTTTGTGATCCTTTGCTCACACCCTGGAGGCTCCATTTTTTCTTTCACCTCTAACTTCCACTCCTACCCTAGGGACCTTAACACTCCCTTTTCTAGGATAGGCAAGTGCTCACAGCAGCCTTTTATCAGTTCTACCTCTTGGTTTGCTCTTATCTCTCTTCCCTGCAGGTGCAACCATTAATGCCTATTTTTGCTCTGACTTTTTAAAGGGACATGACTTTATCTGTATTTGTACGAGATTTCTTAAAAGAACAGACTATGTGTACAACCAAATGGAATCAAGAGAAGATAAGAGTGTACAAAAATTGTGCTCAATTTAACTCCTTTGTTTCTAGCAAATATATCATTTGGAATCCCAGTGTTTGCAAGTAGGAAAAGAGTACATTCAACTTCAGGCAGGCAGGGAAAGAGTCAGGAAGTGTCTTGTACTTGAGGGAGGAGAACTCAGAAGACCACAAAAATCTTTTTGTTAGGAAATTATTCCAACAAGACTAATAAATTACAGCAATCAACTCCATGGGGCACCTGCATCCATCACAGGCCTGGCAGTGGCCCTTTGTCCCTGCCATAGCAAATCCCAACAGCAGGGGCTGGGAGCATGCAGCAACTGGGACGGCCAGGTGGGTACCTGGGGTGTGGGCAGCAAGGCTCTTCCTTGCTCAGAATGCCGGTATCACAGAATGACAGGATCAGCTGGCTGAGAAAACACCTCTGAGATCATCGAGTCCAGCCTGTGACCGAACACCAGTGTCAGCTACACCACGGCACTGAGTGCCACGTCCAGTCGGTCCTTAAACACCTCCATGGACGGTGACTCCTGTCACCTCCCTGGGCAGCCCAATCCAATGTCTAATCACGCTTTCTGTGAAGACATAATGTCCAACCTGAACCTTCCCTGATGCATCTTAAGGACTATATCCTCTAGTTTGGCTATGAATTGCTCTGGTGTGAAACCAATCACGCAGCTTCTCCAGCACTTTGAGGGGTGTGTGTGTGGGACGTGGGACAGCACAGCTGCAGGGCTGGGGACTGGGATCACCCCCAGGAACACTCCTGCACCGCCTCACGGAGCAGCTCAGCTGCTGCTGGGCTGGTTCCCAAAGGCCACAGCTCCCGAGGCACACACTGGAGAATTGTGACCTTTGGAAAGTGTGAGTAACACTCATAATTTCTACTTATTTCCTTCTGGCTTACGGCATTTGGCAATGCGGTGCATCAGAGCCAGGCCCCGGGACATGACGCACCCCCGCAGGGTGACTTGGTCCGGCCCGCGACGCTCCCCGCCGGCCCGCCCGGATGGTCCCGCCCACGCTGGAGCTCGCCGCGCGCAGCGGGAAGATGGCGGCGCCCAGGGCGGCGTGGGACGGGCGGGATGCGCCCTGGAACCGGCTGGACGTGCCCTGGCCCGCGAACAGCGCCACGGTGCTGCTGGCGCCTCAACACCCCGCAGGTCCCGGCGCGGTGCCGAGGGGGGATGGGGGGTGTTTGAAGCCGCTCTCGGGCGTTTGCAGTGGGTGGTCGGTCGGTGGGAGCCGGAGGTGCGGTGGGTGGTCGGTCGGTGGGCGCTGAGGCGGTGCCCGGCGCTGAGGCGGTGCCCGGCGTTGGTGCCCGGCGCTGAGGCGGTGCCCGGGTCTCTTCCGCAGTGAGGTTGCTGTCGGTGCTGCGGCGGCGGTGCGACGTAACCGGGAAGCGGCTGTCGGGGCCGGGCCTGGCCGCCGAGGGACGCGTCCTGCGCGCCGTGCTCTACGCGTACCACAGCAGGCTGCTCCGGCACCGGCCCTACCTGGCCCTGCAGCAGGTGAGCACCAACCCCGGCTGGGCGGCACGGACCCGGCTGCTGGGTACTCCCGGCCCCCAGTCACCACTGCCTGAAAAGCCTTTGGAGTAGCACTTGGCGCCCGGAGCATCCTGCAAAAAATGTTTGGGAGCAGGTGCATTTTTGTCCCCTCATAGTTGAGCCCAGTGGGTTTCTTGGCTCTGTGCAGCAAGTGCAATTTCCATTTTCCAGCCCTGGTCTCCAATACTCACCTTGAGACATGAAGTAGGTACAATTCCATACCTCTGAATACATGAGTAATACAGGGACATCATTCTCAACTAATTGTCATAATGGGAGGGTGGAATAATAATGCTAGCCTACTTTATTGGGTACTTTCTGTTTTAAGATGAAAAGTGAACACCTTGCCAGTTTTCCATGAAAGGGGTTGTCAGCATCTTCATTAATAACTGTTTTGAAATAGAGCAGGAATGGTGCTGACCTTCTTGATTTGTTTATGTGTTTTCCTTCTTGGCAGCCAGTATTAAAGGCCATTGTATACAGCAGGGGAAATCATGCTGCACCAATTAAACGTGGCCTACTCCAGTCCTTCACTTAATTCCATATTTTCAGTCAAGTGATGAAGGGATGTTTTTCATCACAGTGCGGATATAGAAACATCCCGGAACATGCCATCACACAAACCTGCAGTTTGGGCTGTTAAACTGATAAGGAGAAGGTGTCATTTAATACAGTGACAGTTCTTAGACCAGAGCACTCAGTGTCTCAAATTACCAGTCAAAGGGGTTTTCTTTTTTCCTAGGTTGAACAATGTTTGAAGCGCCTATGGAAAATGAATCTGGTGGGCAGCCTGGAAACTCTGGTAGAACTGATTCCCAAGTAAGTGTCATGGTCCCATATCTTGTACTGTCCATTAACTCAATTTGCAGAGCTAAAGGAAGAGGATGCTAGATCATAACCAACTCCTCATCCCTGTACCAACACAGGAAAAATGTGTCCGAAGCCCACGCAGAGTGCTTGGTTCCCAGCCAGCCTATGCTGGAAACAGTGGCTTTGAAGGTATTGGGAGGCTGCAAGCTCATACTACGTCTACTTGATTGTTGCCGTAAAGCTTTTCTGTATCCTTTTTTCACCACAAAAACATTCTTAGAGTTCACCAGTAGCACCTCATGAGACCAAAACTAGGTCTGCTGTAGGTCCTGTATTGCTGATGGACTCAACTGTGCAATTCATACATGCAACTTCAAGCTTCTTTGATAGCCAAACACCTTATTTTCAAGTTATTATGTAGGAACTTCAGGCTCTTGGCTGGCAGCTGTTCTGGCCTTGAGCAATCCAAAGTTTGGATACTCATCTCCCAGATTATTGCAGGATATCGCCTTGTGAATTGCCTCTAGTTGGTGTGTTCAGCAAGTCTTATTACATGCTGTTTATTTTTTTTTTAACCTTAACTGCTGTAATCTTCAGCTTGTCCGTTAAACACCTCTGCTCGAAGGAATTCATACTCCTGAACACTGTGGCTTCAGGGCTCCTGAGCCGGCTCTGGTTTGTGTGTTCAAAAGTCTGTCTTGTTTGTGTCTGTCTGTTTGATGTGCCTGTCAGGGAGAAGGGCTTGTAATTAGGTCTTGCTGCTAAGGGGAGCTTTATTCAGTTGGGAGGAGGAAAAGGGAGGGTCCCTCCATGCTTTTGGACTTGATTCTAGCACCTGCAGAGTTGTACAAGTTGAGAGAGACTTCTTACATGCTCTTAAGGAAGGCTTTGTTCTTGGATCTTAGCAAACTGTATGTAGCCCTAATGAAATCACAGTGTTCGTGTCAGCCTGCCACAAACACCTGGTACTCTGTGCAGCAAGCAGCAAGTCCTGCCTCATGCTGAAATGGAAAGGCTGGGATAAACATGTTCTGTTACACTGCCGAGTTTTCCAGGGAAACTGGTGTTCTGGTCTCTCTCAGCCTGGGAGAATAATTGTTGTCTGTAGCTGAAGGAGTAACAGCATTGTTAGAACTTTCTTTGGCACAAGAAATCTTGTATCTCCAGGAAACATAGAGCAGGCACTTGTGTGGCATCAGGCTTGAGTTGGTACAGGGTGCTTTTGTGAGAAGACCTCATGGCAACTGATTTGGATGTGACCCAAGAATCTGATGGGTTCCAGGTGTGGCACTCAGCAAAACTACAGAAGCAGAGAGGCTCCTGATCAGGAATTTACTAGTTAAGTCACTCCTACATTCTGATCTGGAACAGTTCCTTAAAGCTCAGACTTAAGGAAAGCAGGGTGATGGAGTGCAAGAAGGTAAGTTTGTACTCAGGAGAAACAGGGAAAGGGCAGCTTGGAATCTCTTACCTGAGCTGAAGGTAGTTGTTCAGTGTGCATAATGTTTTCCTAGGGGAGACTCCATACTTTTTTGTCCTCTGTCTTCAGGATTCAGTACAGGTGTGTATTGCAGACCCTCACGTCCTTGTACGGTGCGTTGTGGACAGTGCTTCATCTGGTATCTGAGACCCAACAGACGCCCTATATCAAGGGGTTTACCTTCCCTTCTGATATCAGTGACTTCCTTGGAGTTAATGTATCCTCTGAGGCAAAGAAGCAAAAGGCTAAAATGCTTACAACAAAAAAATCTACCAGCTGGATGAAGAAGCTCGTCCCAGCAATGTCAGAGGCAGTATCAAAGGTTGGAAAAAAGAGAAAATCTGAGACCTGTACAAGTGCCGTGAAAAACCATAGCATCCCGTGCCCCGTGGACATTGGAGAGACAGTTGTGGTGCCCACAGCCAGGAGAGGTAAAGCCTTGTGCCACAGTGTAATGGTTTCTGACACCTCAGAGACTGACTGCAACTTCTGTCCAACAGGGCCAAGCACTTCTACTACCCACAATGTGGTTCTAGTACAAACTCCCTGTCCTGGGGAGAAGAGAATGCTGCATGTACCTTTGCCTTCATAAAGCTGTGGATAATGTCAGTATCATGATTTTCAGGGGGGGGTTCTTTTAAACAGGATACAGCCTGGTGAGAAGCAGGTAATGAATGCAGTATACAGGACCTAAAAATAGTTACTTGTAGTTTCCTGCTTTTGTGTTAGGTAACAAGCTAAGGGCACTGTCTGCAGTCCATACAAGAGTAGGTAAGGCTGCAGGTACAGGATACAAGATCCTGTGCTTGCTGTTCTGGACTATGGCCAAGTCTTCCTCTGCAGTCAGGGCTATGGCCAGTGACTGCAGCCATCCAGGTGTTTGTGTGAAGCTTTTAAGTTCTCCTTTGCAGCCATCTGTGAACCTCTGTGTGCTCTTCATTCCTTGCCAGCTGCAATGTACAATGAGTGTAGTCCCTTTAAGTCTGCCTGGAAATGTTGAGTACAGGTGTGAGCTGGCTGAGAGCTCTGTGGCATCTCTGTGCAAAGAAATAAAACTATCTCAGTGTTGTAATGGAAAATCTCCTCTCTCTCTGTAGGGAAGCACCCCAGGCTTGATGTGAAGAGCTTGCTTAGGCCATCCAGACATCCAGCACAAGAGGTTTGCATGGTATTGTTTTACGTATTAGGTTGGTGGTTTGGGGTTTTTTTACGTAATATTTTTTTTTTATTGTTTTAAAGACTCTAACACTTGAAACACGATATCCCTGGTTGAAAATGTCCCTTTTTCCTGCCTTATTTTTGCCTGTCTAACAACCCAAGTTAGTGTGGAAGCTTTGCACAGAAAATCACTAGTTATTTCTGCTTAGGAATTTGGGCATTTGTTGGTTTGTCAAGTGAAATGACCAGAGAGCAAGTCAGTAGTAGACAAGAATACAAATTCTAATTATCTGCCTCTTCTTTTTGTATTCCACAAAACAAGACTGCTCTTCCCTTTTCTCCTTAGGAAATAAGGAATGTTCTCATAAAAATCTCTGTGCTCTGCTCCCTTCCAGCAGAAAGGACCAGACACATCATCTTTTTACACTATTTCTGGTACTGTTTGTTTCAGGGTCTAAGCATTGCATCAACACCTTTTAAAGCAAAGTCGGCACCACCTTCCTCTCGGATAGCAAAATCACAGCACACTGGATCTCTTGTACAGATGGTCCAAACAGCTGCATCATTTGGGGAGCTGTCAGAGGCACTCAGAAAAGCTATTCTGTGGTGCAAAACCAACAAATTCAAATCAGAAGCCTATTTTCTGCGTAACAAGTTGTTGAAAAGCAACCGGCTGCACCATGTGGAGGCTCAAGGATGCAGGTAGTTTTGCACGGGTGTGGGATTTCTGAGTCTTAAGTCTTTACATTTTAATATTATGTATTTTGCTACAGTATAGCACAGTGGTCTAAGCCATTCTTTTAAAACGCAGATAGGATCACTGGTTGCTCTTGACATGAGCACTCTGTTTAGCTTCAGTCACTTGTGAAAGGATTTAAAAGGCTAACAAATGTACAGTACTTAAGAGGGAGGATGAAAATGCAGCTTAAATCATCCGCATGTTTAATGGTAACAACTGTATGAGGCAAAGGCTTTCTTCAGATTACTCTGGTCACTATTGTACAAGGTGCTGTTCTGTTTCCTTGGTATGATAAGGAAAATGATAGAGAGGGCTAATAACCAAATCTCTCCAAACTCCAAATGAGTTAACACTTTAGTAGCTGATAAAGTTCTGTTTTGTGCACTTTCCTCCCTGTAAGCCTGAAGAAGAAGCTGCGCTGTGTCAAAACATCTGTCCGTAAATACCTCCTGTATGGCTCACAACACACGCGCTGGCCAAAGCAGCACCTCAGGGCACGGTTCTGCCGAAGGAGGATCAAATTGTCTGCACACTTGAAGACAGCTCTACAGACTGGTGGGCAAAAGCCTCCTGAGCTTTTTGGGGTCTCCGAGAACATTCCATCGCTCATCCTCCCATCTTACCAGGATAGGTCTCCGAGTCAGGAAGAACATTCCAACATTGATACAGGACATGTCAGGCACAACATGGGACAACATGTAAGCACAACAGGGACCCCTAAGCGGCTGCTGCTGGAAGGAAGCCCTGGCCCTGTGTGGAAAGAAGCTGCTGAGAACACAGATATAGATTCTATTTTTGCAGCAATAGGTGTCTGACCCTGGACTTGAAGGAGGAAAGGGGTCAAGTCACTCTAGTTTTTGTTGGTTTTTTATTAAGTAAACCCCTCTGAACCCCAATGGTGTCTCAGTAACTCACATCCTAAATTCTGTTAAGAAAGTAGTAACCATTTTATTATGTTTTTGTAAAACACCATTTTTTTTTAATGGCTGTTTTTTAATATTTTTAAGGGTGTTCCAAATAGCTGAATATTCTCCATCCTTTTACCTAGCCTTGTCCAGGAACAGTGACTTGGTTACGCTTACTCAGTGTCCCCTCTCTATTGCCTGACCACATATTAAATGCTGCTGTCAAATCCACAGTGCAAACAGTTACCATCCATGGCAGAAGGCTGCAGCTGATCACTTACTGCTGCTTTGGACAAAAGACTTGCCAACACCTTTCCAAGCTTTACACCTTTCCTTCTGTGCTGCTTGTAGAGGGGACAGCCTTGATGTGCAGTATTATTGCTGTTTCAGCATTTGTTTTCCTTGTTCTGAAATGAGGAATTAATTGAACCTACCTCCCCTGAGCTGTTCCAGAAGTAGGGAAAAGCCCAGCTGTGGCCTGCAACAGTAAACTCCTGATGAACATGTTTCTCACTGTCCCCAAATCTTTTTAATCTATGTGCAATTTCTGCCTGCTTGGCAGTGTAAGGCACAAGTACCCCAGAGTGTCAGAACAAGCAGTGGGCTTAGTGGTGTCTGCCAGGCTCTTACTTGTTCCTAATTCCCACAATCAGGATCACCAAGAAGTAGTAAGGAAAAAAAAAAAAAAAATTAAGAATAGGAATCTGCTTTAGTACAGAGCACCTGTGTAACAGCAGTATGGAAGGGCTACAAATAAGTAGTACAAGTAAATCATGAGTAGGCTAAGTTCAATTTCTTAGGCTTAATAGTGGTAGAAAATAAAAGAGCTGTGCCCACTGAGACAAACAAAAATAACTTTCATAGCCTTTGAAGAGCTAAACCCCCTGTATTACCCACCTTGTATGAACTGATCAATGTACATTTGGTTGTGAAACATGGGCACAAACTTATGTTTTATTCAAAAAGCATATACAGAGCAAAGAGCACAACTTTGATAGGAGTCTGGGCTTAAGGTCTTCAGACAGATAACCAAGATCCATTTTCTGGGTTTCCTGTCACAGGAATACCCAGTGACAACTGAAATTATTTTAGAGAATCATGAATCATCAGCCCTCAAGCCATCTGACTAAACACAGGCATACTTCAGACTCCTGCCATTGCAGGAATTTTTACAGCTCTTATTTCATCAAATGGTATAAAAATACCTAGGTATTCCACATACAATCAGGTAACATTTCAGCTGCTTGAATATTTCTCAGAAAAGGCTGGGAGTGAGGGCACACATCCCAGCAGTGACCTCCATCCTGAATAACCCTTCCAAACAACATGCACGATCTTCCTTCTTACTGGGCAGCAGGTACCCAAAAAATGCCCTAGTGCAGCTTGTGCACAGAATCAAGACCCATAGTTTGCTTCATCAAAGGCCTTTCTGGCTCGTTTCAGTTCTTCATTCATAGTTAGGAGGTCTTTAACTCTGGCAAACTTCCGGGGGTCCTTGCGTATTAGAAAGACAATGTCCTCAACCTGTACCCGACCCTGCCGCCCGATGGACATGGCCTTGTGTGTCTGTCAGAGGGGAAAAAAAAGTCAGCAGCATTCCTTTGTCATGGTGGTTTTTTAAGCTCTCAATTCCACTTTATTTCCTGTCATTTTATAATAAAAAAGTAAGCAATTGCAGGTTCTGGGCACCATCATCCTAGTCACAAGAGAACTTTCCAGTAAATCGTCAGAAGTACTTCCCAGTACTCTGCTGTCCCCAGCTGCCTGTCACTTACACCCCGAACATACCAGTATATATACATCACATAATGATATCAGAACTAAGGCCAGAGTACACGTCGGACACCCAGCCTGCAGAATGCCTGAAGATAAGGCACAAATTGGAAGCAATGTGAGGTAACCGTATCAGAGGACAGTGTAGGGCATTTTGTTAAGGATAGGAAAGACCAACCAAGGCACATCTTTGGATACTTTGAAATGGTATCCAGATCTGGATGAGTAATGGCTTCAGGCCCAAGAATGCATTTCTTTTGTAGGGCAGAGCTAAGTTCCCATCCATGGACAGATTCTGGGCAAACACAGGAAGTTGACAGACTTTCAAATCTGAGCCTTATCTTCCGTCAGCTGCACATACAGTGATGCCACAGTGAACCCCAAAGTCGGACAGGTATTTCCCCTCCTACAACACTAACCTAACTGCTGCTTAAGGACTTCAGTCTTCCAAATCCACATGGAGCAAGATGCATAAATTTTGCTTTAATCTTGGAAAAACAAAATCCCAAGTTTATGTTTCTCCTACTAATGCCATGACTTTGGGGCCTGGCATAATGCAGTATTTGAGTCAGAGATATTAACCTTCAGAAAGCTAAAGTTCTGGTGAGGATGTTTTGACCATGCTATCTAGAGCTGACTTACCATTTCTGTGATAAACTCTATTACCAGGTCCTCCAGAATGTCCACTGATTCTGTGTAAGGGTTCTGGTCGTCCCCAAATCCATACATCATACACCTTACTGCACAAAGAAACTCAGCATGAGGCTTCTTTCATCCATTCAGTGCTGCACACATCTAGTTAAGAGCTCACCAGCCTGCACATTCCTGCACCAGGACGGCACTCTCGTCTGTCAGGCAGGACAATTCTTGAGAAAACATACAGGAAATAAGCAGAAGCCAACAAAAGCCAGGAGCTGCACATACAGAAAAGCGTATCTGAGGACAGGCTCTCTGAATATTTAGGCTGCAAAGCACTGCACACCGACAGCGCAGCTGACTTGGGGCACAGCTAGGTTCAGAGGATGCACTAGCAGTATTTTTGAGGGGGGTCTACACGGCAGCTTTCTGCACTTGCAGCCAAGGCACAGAATGAAGGCCGCTGTTTTGCTACGGAGAAGTGAGTTTTGGGCCCCCATAGCTGTGAGCTCGGAGTTTCAGCTAAGTGACCCGTCCGCGCTGGGCACGGCTCTCTGGCCCGGCCCGACTCACGCTCTTTGGAGAACAGCCTCTTCCTCCTGCCCTGCCCGCCGTCCAGGCCCCCGCCGGCGTCCTCCGCGTCCTCTTNGCCCGCGGCTGGGCTGCGGATCCCCGGGAAGGGCAGCCCCGGCGCCACTCACCGGCACGTCCTCCTCCTCATCCGCCATGGCTGCCCGGCGGCCCGGAACAGCTTCCGCGGCCCGGCCCCGCCCCGCGGCCCCGCCGCGCTGCGCCGGGCGGGATGGGCGGTGCTGCCGGGCCTACCTGTGCTGAGGGTACCGCGGAATTGCTGGGGCGTAGGTCTGGTGTCCCTCCTCATATCTGTACATGAGACTCATTATTGGATTGTCAGATCAGGATAGCGTGGTTTGAAAGTGAGCTCGGGAGGTATCTGTTCAACCCTGCTCGAAAGAGGGTCAGCCACGAGGTCAGAAAGGATGTCTTTTCACAGTCAGTCTGTTCGGTTGGCAGGGGCTTTTCCTTCCCTTCAGCAAGGCACACTTGCCCATGTTCACAGAAGCACAGAATGTAAAGGAGTTGGAATAATGGACCTCAAAGATGATCTAATCCCAACCCCACCTGCCATGAACACAGACATCTCCCACTAGACCAGGTTGCCCAAGATAAGTCCCCTCTTTCAGTTTCTATCCATTCCCCCTTGTCCTATGACTACAGTTCCTGATGAATGCCTCTCTGGCTTCCCTTTAGGCTGCCTTCCCATACTGGAAGGTTGCTATAAGGTTTCCACCTTCTGGACAGCCCCAACTCTCTCAGCCTGTCTTTGTAGGGGAGATGCTCTAGTCCTGTTGTATTTCACACAGTTGGTGTCAGCGCCTTTCCTCCAGCCCTGCCCTTGAGCATGTCCACTGTTCCCCCCAGCTTGGTGCCCTTGGCATGTTTGATAGCAATGCACCTCCTCCAGATTACTTGTAAAGATGTTAAATTGGACACATTCCAGCATGGATCCCCACAGCGTTCCACTTGTAACTGCCATGCAACTGGAGTGTGACCCACTGACTTCTATGCTCCCAGCTCAATGACTCAACCAGTTTTTACTGATCTACTAGTGCACCTGCCCAGACTGCAATATTCTAATTTTGGACACTGTTGCAAAAATACTGTCTTTGTAGTGTCAGGGTTATGGTGACAGATCAGACCAGACACACAAACAGTAGAGGAAGAAAATGGACACAGTACTGCTGAAAGACCAGGGAAGATACACAGGGTGAAATCCTTTTCCATAGAAGCTAATACTCAGCATCATTTCTGTAAATAACAGGTGCTGAAGAGGCAAAGCTTTACAAGATAATGATAGGTGCCTGCAGGGAAGCTTATGCGCTGCAAACAACTGAAGATACTTGAATTTAAAACTGAAATTAGCTCTACTGTGTCAGTACGCTGCCAGGCCCACCCACCACTCATCATTAAGGGGCAAAGAAAGCGAGAGCTTTTGTGTCTCTGGCCTGAGAAAGCGCAGCTCCTCACTCTGCAACACAGCAGGTTCTTCGAGAACTTGGCAAAAAAGTCCAGTAGTTTGTCAAGACACCTGCTTACCCAAAGCATGTCCCCGTGAAGGCACTTAAATGTAAGTTTTACTGTTTAGGGAGAGGACTTGATTTTATTTACTGTTTTGTCACAGGGGCACTGTCACACTCAAGAATCAAACTGTAGTGTTCTCTCTTGCAAATGGCTGAGCAAAATGCAGGAGTTATTCCAGTATTTGAAGCACTTCTGAAAAAAACCAAGATGTGTCCAGAGGTAAAGCTGGTTCTTCTGGAGAAGATGGTACCTAATTTTCCATGCACACACATCCAGTTTGTTTATACAAATGGATTAACTGGACGCATTTAATGTATATAAGTGGTTAGTAAAAGACTTCCTAGCACTGTAAGGGGTTGTAATGTAATGTAACATAATGTAATGTAAGGGGGTTTGTTCTGAAGAGGGACTAAAACCAGAACTGCACTTTTTTACATATTCAGGGTTATTTTCAGAGGCTCTTCAGTGAAGGCTGAGGCCTTGAAAATTACAGCCTTGACAAGATTGATGCTTTTGGAAGATCCCGGTTTAAGATACTAAGAAAACATCCTTCCTGAAGTGTTCACTTTCACCTGTTCCATCTGTATAGCTACTACTGCACTTCTAGGATCATGCATCCCCTGGGCTGGTTTGCCCTGAAGCATTTTGGGATTAGAGATAAAATATTAACAGAATTACAGGTTTGATCACTGCTAAGACGCAGAAGCTAGAGAGCCACATCTACTGCATTCCTCACATTCTCTACTTCTTACATGTATGCTGAAAACAGATCTTGCCTCATGCCTGGTCTGTTACAAGAAATTGCACAGTGAAAGAAAGTGGTATTTCTAGTCCTTTTGCACCCGCAGAGTGGTTTAGAAAAGAACTTACCTTTCTTGAGGTTTAAACACTTATTGCAAGTAACTTTAACAACTGCATAAGCACATTTGGCCTTGTTAAGACATGGCAAAGATTGAGTGCCAGGGTTTGACACAGGCACTTCATAGCTTTGGACTAAGTTCTCCTGTATCAGTCCTTTTGTCCAGTTCTGTCTTGTAACCAGACAGTTTCAGGTGCTCTTAGCCAGACACAGCTGCTGTGGGACGCAGTTCCCCTAAAGAGTACAGGACACATCAGTGTTGTGCTTCAGCTGCCAGGGTAGAGCCAAAACAGATCACGGATGGTGTGCCTCAGATCTGGCAGTTCATCCAAGTGCAGCTGCAGAACTTCATGCTGGATCTCAAAACAGAAGGTAGATGCAGCACTGACTCACAACAGTGTGCAGGAGAGGGCTCCTCTAGATGTCAGTCTTTTATTCCACTCTGTTTCAAGCCAACAGTGATGGAAAAGTACATCTCATTAAAGATGTATCCTTTCCTTCATCCTTGTGGAACAGCGAGAACTCAGTATCTGCAAGCAAGGCATGCTATCCTGCTGCACCTACTGAACACAGGACACAGAAGAGTTACAAAAGTAAAATATACAAGATGTCAAACACACCTTCACAGACAACATGTTGGCTATTTCCACTCTGCGTGGCCCTAGAGCAGGTAGGTTGCACAGGTGGTAGGTTTTGGCCCCCACTATTCTAACCCTGACTGAGAGGAGCAAACCTCTGTGTTATCATTCAGTTCAACTGGGCAAGTACAGTTTGCTTAATGTTAGGGCTGTAGTTCTTCTTTCCTAAACTAAATGCGTATTTATTAATGATATTACTAGACTATCTCTAATATCCTAAATATGGCAGAGTTTAGGCATCCAGTGGTAGCTTTTTGAACATTTCAATGAAGGAAAAGGAAATGTATTAAAACTTTCCTTATCTTTGGAAGTTCTCTGCTTTTTTTCTCCTCAGCACAATCACGTAGGTTTTATGAAACAGTTTTATAATAACCTGGATTAATCCACACTGCAAACTTACTCAATTGATGAACTTAGTAAAGAAAAATCTTAGCTTTATAAATACTAATTTATTCAAAACTACTCTATAGTAACTTGGGTTATTTACAGCAAAAACCCCAGACCTCTGGTTTTGGTACCTTTTGTTCCTGATGAGCCAAGCAGAGCAGGAGTTGGTCTTCTCAGCTGGTCTCTACAGTGGGCAGGTTTCCAGTAACATGGGCTACAAAACACCTGAGCAAGTGAACCCCTGAGAACTCCACAGAACTGTGGAAACAGAGGCATGGATGTTCAGTGCCAGATATTGCTGTGTCTTGGAGTAATAAAGGCAACAGCCACTCGCTGTGTTCAATTACACGTCCCACACCACACCTCAGGAAGAGCCTGCACTTAGACTGTGTAATCAAACAATTACAGCTGCCACTGTTACCAGAACTCCAAATAAAATGGCAAAGCCCACTAGCCTGCAGCACAGGGACTGCTGCCCGCTTTTGAGAAAGGCCAAAGGAAGAAGCACCCTTGGAAACAAACTCCACTCACTTGCAGAGAAGGGGGAAGAAGGAAAGGGATATTTCCCCATCAGCAGCCCACACTCCATCCTTGGGGCACAGAGAGGTGTTGCCTCTAGAGCAGACAGACCTGTTTTAGGTATCCTGCCCTACTGAACTCATCACCTGAAAGGAAACAGCAGCAGTGGAGAGGAGCTTTACCTGACCAGGAACAGCTGAGGAAAGCATCCCTGAGTGTTCTCCTTTACAAACTCCTGGATCTCCAGTACGTTCTTTAACAACACTCCCCTGGAAGCTCGGTCAATTTTTGTTAACACCATCTGCATGGATCCAGAAAGGGAGGATTAAAAGAAGAAAGTAAGATTATTTTGCTGTTAACCTGGAACATCTGTAGGAGTCCTGGACCATCTTACAAGGCAGTCTGAAAGCTTTGGTCATATCTAGGGGAAAAAAAGGTCCAACACAGTTCACCAAAACACTTCTACAGCCTCCATAAGGAGTGGGCCTTTTCAAGCTGCTCAAGCTGAGCACTGAAAAAAAAAAAAAGGACCTATTTCACCTAAAGCACCTATAAACCACACAAAAACCCTCTTAAATGCCACTTGTCTCCCTCAACACATTTTAAACCTATTTTATTAACAATAAATGGTGTGGAATTACTGCTTAGGTAGGTCAACTTGCATAAACTCAGGTACAGGGTGCACACCTTTATAGATAACCTGTACCTTATAACCAACCCAAGAATGAAGCATTACCTACCACATAAGGAATCCCAAACTCTTCCAGCATCTCTACTGCAATATTATCCGTTTTCTGGAGCCCAACTACACCATCAACTAATAGGAAAGTCCTCTTCAAGCTGCCAGAAATACAAGCAACAGTAATTGCCACCATTATTTCATGCCTGCTCTGCTACTTCCAAATTCATAAGCAAAAACAAATAACATGGGATCTGGGCATAGGAAGAGACAAGAAAAGCCATGCATGGAAACTGAGGGTCAGCATGGAGCAGCACCCCAATCTTTGCTGCTGTTTTGATCTGTCTGAGCATGAATGAGTGACACTGCAGAAGCTTCCAGGGAAATGATGTCAGAACTAATGGATGGAAGCAGCTGCCCCTCTGCATTTTCTCCTCTCATTACAAGACACTGGATAGGGGTGTCTGGCTTTCCCTGTGCTGTGAGGTACAGGTAGGTCCCTTACTTGTGCCGTTCCTGCAGATAGGCCTCCACCATCTCAACAAAGTCCTGCGGGGCGCGATAGCCATATCCTGGCATGTCCACCAGCATAAAGTACTTCCCTACTTTGAAGAAATTCATCTTCTTGGTGTGGCCCTGAAGAGAGGATTTAGGCAAGATGAAGTACAGGGTTGGTTTTTTAAAAAGCTGCTTTAAGCAGTATACTAGGAGGTGCTGTACAAAACATCTCTATACCAGACCCCTGTCCCCCCAGAATGCTTTAAACTGCCCTATCTCCTACCCTTGTAGCAATCCTACATAGCTCCATAAAACAGACTAAAAATACCTTAATGGGTCTCTGAGCTTGGTTCTTCTCAAAGGGCTTTACAGTACACCTGCTCAGGTTGTGCAGCTCCTTCGTCTGGCTGAAGAGCTAGGCTGGGCTCCTTCTGCCTCTTCCTGAGCTAGAGCAAGGCCAGTGCCAGCCATGAGCTGATGAACACCAGAGCTGGCACTTTCCGTCATTTCAGGCTACTGAAGAGCTTGTTCCCTCCCACTCTTGTCAGCCTTATCCTCTGGATTGGTACCAGCTTATGACCCAAAGGGAGGGAAGTTAAAAACGTCACTCACCGGAGTTTTTGACACTCTAACTTCCACTTCTGGAGCCAGTGAAAACAAGGCCCGGATTAAAGATGATTTCCCCACATTGCTTCGGCCGATGAAGCACACCTGCAGGGGGAGAGGCAGACGGCACATCTACACCTGCCCACCTCTCGCTACAGCCAGTCCTGGTCATTTCCCAGCCCAGTGCCGCCAGTGGCCGGGGACAGCGATGTCCTGTGCCAGGCTGCCGAGTTGTACAACGCGGAACAACAATACACGATGTTTTAAAAAGCAGCGCTAAGTGCCCCACACATTGCGCAGCGCTCTGACACGGCCGCCCCAGAGCTGCACAACCACTCCACCACCCCTTGACCCCCGCAGCTCGCCCAGCCCGGGGTGGCCCGGGCGGGGGGAAGCCGCTGTCCCGCCAAGGTCCCGGCACGGTCCCAGCCGAGGGGCGCGGGGGCAGCGCTCGCCTGACCTCGGGCAGGGCCGGCGGCGGGGCATGGTCCATGCGCACGGCGGAGCTCACGTAGTCGATGGGGTGCCCGCGGTCGGACCTGAAGAGCGCCTCGGCGCGCTGCAGCGCGGCCAGCCCGGGCTGGAAGAGGCGGAACCGCGCCGTGTCGGTGCCGGGCGCCAGGTACCGCTCCAGCTTCTGCAGCGGGAACACGATCCCGGTGCGGCGGCTCCGCTCCAGCCGCAGCACCTGGGACAGTGCGGCCAGCGGTGGCGAGGCCCGGCCCGCAGCACCGCCCGCCCGCGGCAGCAGCATCCCAGCGGCTCCAGGCGGGACCCGGCCGGCCCCGGAAGGCGACGGGCGGGACGGGGGGAGGTACAACAGGGCGGTGCCCCGGCTGCCCCCGCCCACCCCCGGGCTGTCAGAGCCCGGAACGGGGCGTGCGCCTGCCGTCCGCATCGGCCCCCGGGAGCGGCAGGCGCTCGCGTGTGCTGAGCTGGAAAGGACATACAAGGATCATCAAGTCCAACTCCTCGTCTTGCACAGCACCATCCCCAAATCACAGCATATGCCTGAGAGTGTTGTCCAAACACTTCCTGAACTCTGTCAGGCTTGGTGCTGTGAACAGCCCTTGGTGAACCTGTTCCAGTGCCCTCTGGGGGAAGAACCTTTTCCTGATATCCAACCTAAACCTCCCCTGACACAGCTTCAGGCCATTCCCTTGGGCCCTGTCACTGGTCACCACAGAGAAGAGATCAGTGCCTGCGCCTCTCACCTTCACGAGGAAGTTCTAGACTGCAGTGAGGTCTCCCTCACTCTCCTCCAGGCTGAGACCAAGTGACCTCAGCCGCTCCTCCTACGGCTTCTCCTCAAGGCCCTGCTCCATCTTCGTTACCCTACTTGGGACGCTCTCTGGCAGCTTTATATCCTTCCTATGTTGTGACCAAAACTGCCCCCAGCACTCGAGGTGCGGCCGCCCCAGTGCAGAGCGGAGTGGGACAGTCCCTCCCTTGCCCGGCTGGCGATGCTGTGCCTGATGCCCCCTCAAGGACAGGGTTGGCCCTCCTGGCTGCCGGGCACTGCTGACTCAAGATTTAGCTTTCCATCGACCAGGACCCCCAAGTTCCTTTCCACAGCACTGCTTTCCAGCCTCTCATTCCCCAGCCTGTCCGTACATCCAGGGTTGCCCCATCCCAGGTGCAGAATGAGGCACTTTCCCTTGTTGAACTTCATATGGTTGGTGATTGTCCAGCCCTTTAATTCATGAAGGACTCTCTGCAGGGCCTTCTGCCTTCGAGGGAGTCAGCAGCTGCTCCCAGTTTAGTATCATCTGTTCAGCTCTGTGTCTTCTCATGTGTGTTCTCAGGCCAAGCCCCGCCACACTGCGGAGCTGCTGAGGGCTCCGTGTGCTGACGCCCTGTTTGGCCACGGAGTGGGGCAAAGCAGCCCTGTCCTATAGCACCATCCAGTTCCCGGCTGCAGCCACCAGTTTTCCAAGTGCTAGTCTAATAAGTAAAAAAATTAAGTAATTTAAGAAAAAAAAAATCAGTTTCTTCAAGAAGAACCATGTAGTGGTCAGTTCTATTTTGGATAAAATAAACCCAAACCAACCACAAAACTGTTGACACCGATGTTCACACTACAGTAAGAAAACCCCTGAAATTTTACTACTTAATTGATATGTATCAGAGTGCTGTTTGCATATCAAAAAAACACACAAAGATTTTTACATTGTTCTCCTTCATGACTACAGTTCATAGAGCTGCAAAACCACAGAAATAAATGTATGTCCTTGAAACATTTCACCTTCAAAGTACTGCAATTTTAACACCATCAAATGAAAGTAAAACTTCATCAGTATCTTTATGATAATACATGAAAATATGCTGATGTCCAACCTTACACCCAGGCTAGCCTGGACATCCTGGGGAACACTGCCTTTGCTTTGAGACGGAGATCCCTTTTTCTTCTGCAGTCACAGCCCTCTGTTTAAAGCCCTGTAAGTCTGGATGGTTTAATTATTACAATTAATAGATTCAAGGCCGGGAAGGACCGTTAGAAGATAAAGGCAGCCAGCAACATACATATTTCTCAGAGATAGCTTTGAATATTTTGTAGTAAGACAAACTTCTACTGAAATCCATAAGCTGCTTCTCAAATTTATGATCAGTGAAAGTGGTTAACAGTGAGAGGTTAATGGTGTAAACCTAGGGAAAAACCCCTGTATTTTACTTCAGTCCTGTAAATTAAGTCCTCTTAAAGCCAGCTTTGTTTCACAGCAAGACAGTGCATAGCTCAGGACAGACCACAATCACTGGCTGCTACATGCATACTTAGAAGAGTGCTCCCAAATAAATCTGCAGGTGGCTTTTACTTGGCTCCAAACCAGTCTGGAACCTACAGGGCAGGCGTCTCTCCTGTCACTGCCTATGGCACAAATAACCATAAATGCAAAAAAAAAAAAAAACCAAAACCTTCCAAGAATTACTTCAGGAACACTGCTAATCCTTTTTTGGGGGAGGATTACTAAAGCAGCAACCTAATTGAATTGAAATCTGTGGTGAATCTATTAACAGAAAAGAAACACTGGCCAGAGCGAGATACGTTCATTTCCACATCAGTAGGCAGATTTCCCTGTTTATATGCCAAACTGTGACACATGAAACAGAACAAGTGCTTTTAGCTACTTTTGCCTCAGAGTCCCACACAGCTCACGGCTGCAGGCAGCAGACTTGCCTGCTTCAAATTACCCTGCAGTAATTACCCCTGCCTGGCACACATTCTGCAGCACATTACACCCAGAACAGCCGGCCAGACACAGGAGGGAAGGCAGCAGAGAAACCAATCGGCCCATTTAACACTACATCTGCAGGTGTGCTGATGGGAACAGAGGTGCCGTGTTCACAGGTCAGGGTCCCAGTCACTAAGTCTCTCTTTTTAATGTGACTACATAGGTGGCAGGAACAAATTAGGGTGGTATAGGACCTTTTGAATACTTCTAATTACAGCAGGGGGTGGGATGAACAAGAGTATCCAGTAAACCCCCACCTAAAACCTGGAGACCAGAACTGTACATTTCAGTGGAAGGTGAGTTTTTTTCCTGGACCAAACTGCAGTCTAGGTTCTCTGGGAGCAGATCGTACAGAGATGGAAAATGGCAGGTTACTGTGGACAGAGCTGGTAAACTACCAACATTTAAGCCTGCTTTGTATGTCCCCTGAAAGACTCTACTTTCTATTGTGCACGTTATTGCCAAACATCAGGCATTCACACTGACATTGTTTGTGGCTCATGTCTGTGGCAGCAGATGTCTCTTTTCAGTTGCTGGTTATGTAGTTCAAATGTTAGGGAATTACTACAAAAGTAATTTAGTCCACATTAAAAACTCTGACAATCATTCCTCCGGAGTTTGAAAGAGGGATCTATAACCATTGACACTGACCTAAATCCCAAACAATAGTCAAGAGCATGGAGCTGGAAGGAAGTGGCAACACCAGTTGTCTTGTCTGGTCTGATCTTGTCTATCCCAGCATTGTGAGACAGGTCAAACCATCATTCATTTCAGATATCTGCTGGAGAAGAGTAGCTGTGAGACCAGCTGGAGATGGAGTTCCGGGAGAGTAGTGAGATGCATTTGGGACAGTTGGTTTGGGTCCTATGAACAAAAACCAGCTGGGGTCTTGAGTTTCATTTCCACCAAGAGAAACTTGGACCAAATATTGTCACAAGGAAGCATGCTGGAAAGGACAGGGTGAATGCTCCAGCCTGCCTGCTTTTTTTGTGACATTAAGAGCGCTACTGGCTGTGTCTGAATCTGTGCTTGCCCTTAAAATATATCTCATGTTCTTTTCACTTGGAAGGTGGTTTAGGAACTAGAGTTACTTGGATATGAAATTTTAAAGGCTAAATTATTTGTATAAAATGCTAAGAAGCTCTGCATTTTCCTCTATGCAAACTATGCGATTGGGGGCAGGGAAAAGTGTTTCTAGTCCCAAGAAGGAATTCAAGGCCCCAGATGTCTCAAGGGCTGGATATTCTGAGACATTAATAAAAGATAGTTTAAAAAATTAAAATACTTATTATACACATTAGTGGAAAAGGTTTTTTTAAAGACTCTATATTAAAGTAATGAAAGAGAGAGGCATTATTGTTCATGTGGCAGCTAACACTGCTAGCCCAAGCTGAAGAGTAGTTTCCACTGGTTTTACAGAAGTGAAATTCTCTTTTCAATATCCGTGTTAAATTTGATGAGTTTTTTTCTCCTGGACCCAAACTTACCACATCAATACTAGAAAAAAACCAATGAATGTCCCTGAAAGTTAAATGTTTTGGGTTTTTTGACTGTTAAAAAAGAAACAATAAGAACTTTTCAAGGTGAATGTTGTTGCTTGCTTTGAGCAGGAGATGGAGAAGGAAGTGCAGCTATAACATGGGTCATGAAAAAAACCCTTGGAGCAGCAGAAACAGCAGCAGCGGCAGCAGCAGCATGAAGCCAATCTTTGCAAAACTCTGCTTTCCTGGGGGTGAACCACTAATAACCATTAAGCAGCCTGCTTTGAAATGTCCAGGAGGGCAGCTAAAATCAGAATTTGGTATGTCCATAATGGGGGGTGAAGGGGGAGGCCAAGTCCTTCTGCCAGAGGTGTGATGTACATCCAGGGCCCTTTACAGCGCTCCTGCAGAATGGCTAAAAAAAGTAAGGCCGCAAGCAAGAAACAACATAAAGGAAACAGGATATCATGCAGTCATCCATGGTGATGGTGATCCATGAATTCAACTAAAACAGGGTCCCAGAACA
Source organism: Rhagologus leucostigma (assembly GCA_013397725.1). Taxonomy (NCBI): domain Eukaryota; kingdom Metazoa; phylum Chordata; class Aves; order Passeriformes; genus Rhagologus; species Rhagologus leucostigma. The sequence continues at coordinate 575,012 of VZTD01003142.1, read as the reverse complement.
CAGAAACCTTCTGAGCTGAGATGGAAACAATGCAACAGCGAAGGACACTTGAAACCAGCTCCAGGGCTGTGCTGGAGGTGGTTGGAGAACAACCTGGTCCAGCAGCACAGCTGCTTGGATCTGCTGCCTGGGGCACAGCAGTGGTCCTCTTAACACATACTGCCATGCTGTCTGGCTCCAGCTCTAGTGTCGGACTGAGAGTTTGGGCTTCCAAGACCAAAAACCTCCCATCTGTCCTTCTCCTGCCAAATTGCCCATGAACAACCTTTCCACTCTCCACAGTCACGCAGTAAGTTGCTGTGTCATGGCCAGACTGTAATCCAGAGACTCAAACTTCAAAAGGCTAATTAAAGAAATACCAACATGATTTTTCAGCCATCACTTTGAATATCAGAGATGAGGCAGAATCTTTAGCAAAAAAACCCCAGACCCTAAACCATTAGGCCTTTCCCCAGAATAACTGGACTAGGTTGCATCCCATACTGTAGGGAATTCTCCCCGTTTATCAGGAGTTTCCTGCCTTAGTTTCTAAAATGACCCTACATTCTCCAGGTGCTTGGGTGCATTGCTCCTGATTAAACCCCCAGTGATGAGGACCCTGAAATCTTCTGATTTTCATGACTTGGACCATTATTTCTCGCTGCCTCTGCCAGTTAGTTCTGAGCTACCTTACCCACAGACTACATGGTTGAAATGATGGTATGTCTCACACCACAGCGATCTATGTGTGATCTTTGCATCTTGGACCTGCTTCAAAACATGAGTAATGGTTGTTGCACCTCACTGGCAAACCACACTGAAGCAGAAGCTGTACTGACCAAGGTGCAGGTTGCTATCTGAGATTGTTTGACAGAGCGACCTTTTGGAAAGTATAACTGAAGCAACAAGACATCAGAGATAAGGATTTCATTATATTGCCGCTGTTGTCTTTTCATAAGAAGTGTAAACAGAGGTTGTCTAACTTTCTCTTTGGACTCACACAGCTTTTTCTTGGAGTCACTTATGGATGCTATGACTTCTCTCAGTTAAATAGCACCCACTATTTGGGTGAAGGATGGGGTAAAGGAAGTAATGGTTGTCTGCCTGCCAGTAATCCCTCCAGTCATGAGTGTCTTGCATCTATTTGACCACTGTCTTAGGTTACAATGTAAGATGAAACCAAAAGTATGTATTCTATCACCATCTGTTAAGACTAGGTGGGGTAGTGTTCTTTATCTCTTCAGTGACACATCCGTGTTAACTCTCTCCTGGAGATGTCTGCTGTTAATGGGCCATCTGTTAAAACCAGAATCAGTGTTCTTTGTCTCTTCCATGACACATCCCTGATAACTCCCTCTGGAGAGATATCTTCTGTTAGTGGGCCATCAAATCTCACTGCATGACATCAAATTACATCATCCCATTGTGAGATGCTCCGCCCAGGTGGAGGAACCAAGCATTCCTATCTGGATATAATCGGAGGTTTGGAACACCACAGTCAGCCCTGACCGACTGGATTCCCAGAGGACAAGAGCTACATAACCAGCACTGGACCTTCAGAGGAAGACCAGACCCTTCTACAGGATCATCGCTTCAACGGAACCATATCTAGCACCTCAAGAGGACTGCAGCCACCACTTAATCGGACTGCTACCACCACCCTGGCCCGGCAGGGTGTCAGGTGATATCCTGACTCTGTCAGGTTAAGCCAGTGTTTCTATATTATTGCCTTGTTATATATACTAGTAAAGAACTGTTATTCCTATTCCTCATATCTTTGCCTGAAAGCCCCTTAATTTCAAAATTATAATAATTCAGGGGGAAAGGGGTTACTTTTTCCCTTCCAAGGGAGTCTCCTTGCTTAGCAAACACCTGGCTTTCAAACCAAGACACCACAAAATTGAAGCCCTTACAACCACATTTCTCACAGCCATGTAAATACATAAATCTGCTCTGACCATAGTTGTAGGGGGAGAGTTCAGTTCTTAGAACAGTCAAATAATCATCAACTCATTTCAGCTTGGTGGCTTCAGAGTGTGGGGAGGCTAATATTTTTCTGATAAAATTAAATTCAGTACATTAATTTCCCGGGAGGTTCATCTTACATCTAGGAAATCTGTCTTTGCTGGTATAAGGCAGCAGTCTTAATCACATTGATACAGGGGGCTTAAGTTTTAAGGGTTAATTGCTGATTGCGGGTATAGCCAAGTTTTGCAGCTGGTCTTAGTATGTATTGCTTGCTGCGCTAAAGGGAGGATGCAGGGCCATTGATAAAGGGCAGAAACTGTGCCCAGGAGATCCTGCTCTCAAGTCCTGAAAACAGCTCAAGCCACCTCTGGGGTTTGGACTTGGACCAGGAACTCAGAGAGTATGAGCAAGGAAACAAGGTAAAAAGGTCAGTTCGAGGAAGACCACTTACTTCATCTGAGGAAGACCTTTACTTCATCCCAGAGACCCCGGCCCAGGACCACCAGGTGGCACTGCGCAGGCGCATGGAGATGCTAAAGACTTTTGAGCTAATTATAAGATGAAGCGGGAATAGGCAATAAATATGCAACAAACATATTGTGTAACCTGATGCATACGTAACTTGTAACTAGATATATACCAACCTGAGTGGTGCTGAAGGTGCGCATGCCTTTATAGGAGCTATCCTCATGCGCCTCAGCGCTGATAAACATACCTACTTTACAACTTTAACGAGTTGTGGAGGTTTTTTTCTGCATATCAACATGGGAAGATGGACAGTAGTAGCTTAGGGAAAGGCCTTTAGGGATCTTGCATAAATTAAGGCACTCTTCTGTCTCTACACAAAATCCCACAGCTCAACGCTCACTTTTGTGTGTATGTGGGAGAATATAGGACCAGAATACACTGAGAAACAAAACAGTACTGTAAAAAAAACCAACCTTGGCCTAACCGTAGGAGTACTGTTATCAGAAAAAAAGAGCTGTAATATAAATGTGCATCATACCTAGCTACCCTCCCTCCCTGTAGGGAAGAAGTGATTACAGTGCCTTTTCGAGAAAATGTCTTTTGCTGTTACATATGTGGGGAAGGACAGAGTGGGCAGAAAGAGGAATTTTTTTCAAGAGATTTTGCTTTTAATATGTTGAGCATCCTTTAAGTGGTTAACTAAAAATATCCTTCCCCTAATTCCCAATGATAAAATTCTTACTGTGAGTGTTGAAAAATTTATGTTATTTGAAATAGGTGTTTGCTTGAAATAATAGTTAGAATTGTTAGGCTGCAAACTGAGCTTTATCTGAACTATACAATCATGTTGTGTAAATCAAAGATGCATTATAGTGAAACTTGGAGATAATAATCTGAACATTCATGATAATTAGGATAGGCAAAGCTAGGAACTTAAACATTACTTTAATAGCTATAGGGGCCAGCCCATAGATTGGGTGCTGGAGTGTGCCCAGAGCAGGGCAGCGAAGCTGATGAAGGGTCTGGAGAGTAAGTCCTGTGAGGAGTGGCTGAGGGAGCTGGGGTTGTTTAGCCTGGAGAAGAAAACACTCAGAGGTGACCTTATCACTCTCTATAACTATGTGAAATGAGGGTGTAGCCAGGTGGGGATTGGCCTCTTCCCCCACGCAACAAGCAAAAGGACAAGAGGACATAGCCTCAAGCTGTGCCAGAAGAGGTTCAGGCTGGACATCAGAAAGAATTTCTTCACAGAACGGGTGATTAGACATTTAATTGAACTGTCCAGGGAGGTGGTAGAGTCACTGTCCCTGGAGGTGTTGAAGAAACCAGTGGACGCGGCAGTCAGTGCTATGGTGTAGCTGACAAGGTGGTGATCAGTCACAGGCTGGACTCAATGATATTGGAGGTCTTTTCCAACCTAATTGGTCCTGTGATTCTGTGCTATGAACTGTAACCACCATATTACAACAAGCACTATGGGACTGACCCAAACCCCCACTGACACCGACCTAAGAGGATGTGAAGATGACCATGTAGCAATCCCTTGGTAATGGAACAGAGAGCCAGTGAAGAGTGAGACGATCCTAGACCCAAATATTGCTGTGGGTCCACACTGTCATGTGAGGGATGGGGAGTTCAGATTGTAAGGGTATAATTACCCAGGGGTGTCTTTGAACCTGGTCCCTCTTTTGAGGTCCCTAGCTCGAGCTGCCAGATATCATCATTGATCTGTGCCAGTAAACCCGTCAAAAGTAGATGAGAACCTCATGTTAAAAATTTTGTTAACAATGAAATCAAAGCTAAACATGAGAAATGAGGCTGCTTAGGCTTTGTGCAAGTTCTGTATGGGGAAAGATAAGCACATGGCAGCACAAAGGAGCACACGGTGGCACAGACCCTGCGGAGAGGAGGTGTCATGCAGCAGACCCCTACGGAGAGGAGCCTCCCACAAGCTGACAGGCGAGTGAACAGTGCATGATCATCCCATAGAAGGACATTAAAAAGATGCATTGCTGATGTGGCAACATGGGACTGGTTGTGTAGTGAACATTACCATGTAAGGAAATACTGTACCTTAAAGAAGTTTATAAAAACAGCTTGTTCCTTTGAATAAAGGATTCAGATTGGGATTCAGATCAGAGATCCGGGAACCAGAACCAGACTCAGACTCAGTCTGAATTTCAATCGCCGACAGTTCTGCTGTAGACTTTGTCTTCCCACAGTAACACTGGGGACAGCAGGCCAGAAGGCTGCTGGGCAGAAAGCAGATACAAATACCACTTCCTTTCTGCTCACCAATTCTCATCAGAAAAACTTCATGCTAGGAAGAAGAACCAGCTCTTGGTAGCTGCACTGTGAGGCTCTCAGGAGCAGAGGGAGAACAGTTGCTCTGGCTGCAGGATCACTGGCAGGGAATGCTGGGGAGCTCACAGCAAGCTGGAGGGTGCAAGAAATCCTTCTCACCCACAAAAGCAAGAGCTACTTTGAAAGTTGTCAGGAAGAGCATTTACATTGTCCTTCTCACCATCGCTGCAGTCACAGGAGCTACAGGTACTTCTGATGGTACTTTGGTACCATCTCTCTGTTAAGGGCAGGAGAAGAAAAGGCAGGGTAACAGAGTGATATGGACTCAGCTCTTCTTTGGGGAAGAAAAGTGTGGTAGAAGGGATCTTTACAAATTGCTGAAGGGACTTTTGGATGGAAAACCAATAACCTGCAAATCAAAACATTTCTAGCTGCAAGTAGACCATTTCAGTTGTCAGGCAATAAGGTGCTGAACTTGGGCTTTTCAATGCTTTGATGAAAACTGGTAATGATTTCCTTGGACTATAATATTTTTAATGATAATTAACAAATTGATTACAAACTTGATTTATGTGAGGTTTTATAATCAATGTGATCACCCTGTCAAGCTCTACTCTTCGCTATCAGTGACTTGTCCTGACAAGTGAAGTATAATGGGATTTTAAGACACTAGGTTCAGAATGGAAGTTTTACTAAGACTTAGAAGAGCAAATTCCAAAAATATGGGATCTGAGAATGCAGGTCTAATCCTTCTTATTCCTAATCTACATTAATTATGCAATTTCCTGGCTATTTTTCTAGTTTGTGTTTGTCAGCAGAGGTGAAGCAGGTCACGGAGCAGTGATCTTGAGTCTCTCAGGGATCTCTGCATCTCACAGCAAACAGGTATGTGTTTTCTTTCCAGTGAAATGCCCTGGACTCCTCAACTGTTTCTTCTGTCCCCACTATAGTGAGGGAAATTGGTTCCGAGAAGCTTCGCAGTGTCAGGGCAGAAACTGCCACCTGTGGTTGACTCCATTAAAAGGCAGCTTATGTCCAGAACAAAAGTGGGGTAAATGTTTTCACACATTCATTCTTCTGCTTGCTGGGCAGTGATGCAGTGGGAAAAAGCAACCTGAGAGATCTCCACAGGGAGATGGGCTCTGCAGCTCATTCAGACACTGCTTGCCAGTCATGTTCTTTATCCACTGCCCCAGGGAGAGGACCTCACAGAGGGATGGAGTGAAAACAAGGCCCAGTGTATGTGAACACCCCCATGGAACTGGAGATGTATTCCTGCCTAAGGAGAGATCACAGCTCTTGGGCTGGCATGGCCTCATGGCCTCATGCTGGCGTGTCCCAGAGCAGGCATTCCTCTGTGAACTACAGACCAGACCTCCAAGGCCATGAGTGACACCCCTGGGCACTTTCTTATATGTCCTTCTCGTTCTTTCTCTCCCTCAGGGAGCAGCAGAGTGTCAGTGACCGTAGGCAACAGCTCAGTGCTCACCTGCCCTCTCAAAGGGACTATAACTATGCTAACATGGACGACAACCCCCAAGGTTGGAGGCCCCTGCTCCTTGGTATACAGGGCTGATATGAACCTGACAGAAAGAAACTGCAGTGACAACATAAACTTGATCTTCAGACCAGGTCTGGCTCCTGCCCTTGAGATTCGGCAAGTGGGAATAGTCCAGGAGGGAAATCACACCTGTGAAATGGCATCAACAGAGGGGGTTTTCCACACGACATACCATCTGACCATGCTGGGTAAGGCACTCCTTGCTCCTTTTACAGTTATCCAAAGGACCATGTCTGGGCCCGGACATACAAAGCTCTGCCCCCCCTGCAGCAGGGGAAGTGTGCAGTAAAAAGTGGAGCTTTTTCTTTTTTATTTTTTTTGTAAGTGAAGGAGAGTAGATTTAGATTAGATATTAGAATGAAATTCTGTACTGTGAGGGTAGTGAGGCACTGGAACAGGTTGCCCAGAGAAGCTGTGGATGCCCCATCCTTTGAAGTGTTAAAAGCCCAGCTGGATGGGTCTCTGAGCAACCAGGGGTGGTGAAAGGTGTCCATGCCCATGGCAGTGAGGTTGGAACTAGATGATCTTTGACGTCCCTTAAAATTTCCTTAAAGTAAGCCAGTCTGCAATTCTTGCTGGGATAAACTCCTGCGTTTCATTGATAAAGGCTGCCGTATCCCTCCTCTTTATTTTCCAAAACTCTTTCTCTTTCTGCTGTTTCCTTTCCCACTGGTTAGAAATGATAGGTGTGAAGCAATTTCCCATGTACTCACAGAGGATATGAATGGCTGTGGTGAGGCTCACCTGAGTGGGGGAGAATTGTGCAAAAGGAGAAAAGAGACACTATACTTCATCTCCTGTGCTTTGGGGCCACATCTCTGCAATGGGATGGGATGGCACCTCCAACTTTATCCTCCTCTTTTCACTGGGTTCGTTTTGGGTCAGGAACACTAACAGCCCAGCCCAGCCATGCCAAACTAACTCCATGCATCTCCCCTTGCTGGTGCTTTGCAGTCCCCCCCAGGCCGAGCCTGTACTGTGATGAGCAGGGGAGCCCCGTGTGCGAGGCAGCGGCGGGGAAGCCGCCGGCTCAGCTCTCATGGGTCCCAGAGAGCAGCTCCACTGCAGAGGAAAAAGGCCACAACAATGGGAGAGTGACTGTTCTCAGCAGGTTCACAGCAAATAGCACCAGTATGACCAACATGACCAACGTGACCACCTGCATGGTGTCCCACCCAGCTGGGAACTGGAGCCAGTCTATAGCCCATTGTTGCCCACGTAAGGTTCCCACTGTGTGTTCGATGTACAGAGCCCTGTTCAGCCCTCTGTTCATGCACAAAGCAAACATGAGTGGCACTGGCAGGATTGTAGAAGGAAATGAGCAGCTGAGTTTCCAGTGAGAGATTTGTTGTGAGGGGGAAGAATAAATACAAGTGCTGTCAGTACTGTAAAGCCCTTTGTGAAATTGTAGGAAAGGAGATGGATGCAGTGGATTTGCCTTCCACTCCAGGGCTGAAGGGAAAGGCAGGATTCTTCAAAAGGTCATGACACAAAGCTGTCAATGGTATGATCACCCAGATCTATGTACTGTAATCCAGTGGTGCCATTACCTCTTGCTAATTGTTTGGTTCCACATGGGTTGTGACAGGAAGACTGAAAGCCAAGTTACAGCTTCCCAAAGCTGGCTGATAGGTGAAGGCTTTAGGGAGTGAAGTTGAAGATGTGGCTGGGAAGTTGTGTGCAGCCATAGGTAATTGACTGAAATGCTCAGCTGGAAGAGAATCAGAGCTGAGATTTGCTGGGATGCACATGCAAGACCTGCAGCGGGGCTGTGGGCAGGAGTGGCCATACAGCAAAAGACAAGGTTCCTCCATCAAGGACATGGGGGGATGTTGTTTCTTCCCAGTTGTGTGTCTGGCACTGTATTCCAGCTCCCTTAGGTCATCATCTGAAGTACAGCACACAGAGAGATGCCATCCTGACAGAGCCACAAGGGAAACAGGGTCTGTGAGATGTACCTAAAAGAGTACCTGTTTCTCTTTAGGAGGACAGTGGATGCTTTCTTCACTGTGTCATCAGCCTCACTAGCCTCATGAGCCTCCTCTTCTTGCTGGCTGCTCTTCAGCACCACACCTTCTTTAATAGGTATGTGTGGGACACAATATGAACAAACCCCTTTGGCCAGTCCAGAGAAGCTTAGAATTGCTTCTGGGACTAATTCATGTCATGCACGGTCACCTCAGTCTGTCACACACCCATCAGTCCTGCAGGTTTGTCCAAGGACTGGAACAGCCCAGCTACCGCAGATGGGGAGGCGGGGGAGTCCATACCTGACTCTTCCTGTTGCCATAAGTCATTCAGAAATAAAAATACAAAGGAAATGGTTAGGGGTTTTCCACCTGATGGAGGGATCTGAACAAAGATTGCCAGGCCGTGAAGGTTAAAGAAGCAGCAAAATAAGCTCTCTGAGCTCGGAGCCAGACTTTTGGTCCATTTTGTTCTAGTTAAAGAAAGCCAGGGAAGGCAGGGTCAGTATAGAAAGGCAGGAAGTATTGCATGAGAGCAGAACAGGTCTGCTGCTGTTGTAACTGCTGGGGATTTCTGGCAGCTTGGCTGATTACTCTGAGCTGGCCTCTCTGGCACAAGGTGTAATTGCTGCCCAGAATTCCTCTGCAAACACCACAGAGGCAGAACTAACTACTGTCTTTGAGTCACACTTTAGCCCTACACTGTGCCAGGGCTCTTGGCAGCTCTCCTTTGGGTGCTGGCTGGAGCATGGCCAGCTCTGGTCGTGCTCATGTGAGACCACGGACATGAAGCCTTATGGTATTGTGTTTCTCTAACAAATAAAAGGGAGGAATTCTGGTTTTACACTCCTATAAACCAAAATTGCATTCCCACAACAGCCTTGTCCTCACACTTACAGTGTGCCTTGTTTCCTAGGACAGTGTGAAACTTGGTGCAAACCACGGCAGCTTCCACCTGCAGAGGTGTCTGGGCTGGAGCAGAGATGAAAGAAAGTCTCACTATGTCTCACTGATGTGGCCTGCAGCAAGAACTCAGCAGTACCAGAGCTCTCAGAAGAAGGAAGCAAACATCTACAGTGCAGGCAGTGTAACTGTGCAGAAACACAGCATGCAAGCTGGATCCTCCCCAGCCCTGTCAGCTCTGGCTTCCATCATCTCACTAGTTCAACTACAGGTGCTGTTATCACGCACGCAAGTATCAATTTTTTTTTGATCCAGGCAAATCTAACATATATGCAATAGGAAATTAATAATGTTTTATAAAATTCATGCTGTATAAAAAGTCATTCCCTTTCAAATACATTGTATCCTAGTTTTTAAGTAGCATGTCTTCTAGAATAAAATAAATCAAGAAAAAATGTTTGTGTATTGAGTAGCAACCTTCCCAGGACAACCACATAGGATTGAAGATAAATTTGAACAACTCTCATTTTTGCTATAAAAATTTTGAACTGTGTCACCACCAGCTACAAAAACAAAAAAAAGTAGAGAATTTTTTTGAGCTTGAGCAGTTATTTCTGTGCTACATGAAGCACAGAAATTATTCCAATCCTTAGATATAAGGCTCACACTAATTTATCTCTTTGCATAATCCAGAGAGCTGCAGCCCACAGAACACCGCTCTCTAATGTTAATTTCTTCAAACACATCATAGCAATCTTGTCACAAAGGAACCCTTGAGTTTAGTTGTTCATTTGATGACATACTGCCACTGCTAAACCTCTGAACCATGGAAGAATACCTGTCTAAGGCTGAGTTAGTTTGCCTTACAGGTGCAGGGAGGAGAAAACAGTAAAGATCAGAGAAGTCCAAGCCGGAACATGACCTAAATCTTTGTTGTTCCTTCAGTGCACCTACACGGGCCTGACCGCATGTCAAACTTTGGGAGACTCATTTCACACCTGAATCAGCTACTGAAGGAGTCAGGGCCAAAACCCTCATCTAAATATCAGCAATCAAAAAACTCCTGCTTTTCAGTCACAGCACAGTAACCTATGCCGTAGTTATCCAGCTTTATACCTCAGAGGAAATGCCATGTCACTGCATTCCCTCTCTTGTGCAGCTTTTCTACCACTGCCATGCTGCCTCTCACCCTTTCCTGGTGCAGCCAATAAACTTGTGTAGATCCCTGCCTGAGGAGGTTTCTGCAGGACACCAGCAGACAATGATTCTGCTGGCACAGCACCATGAAACTGCTCCTTTCACATTTACAGACCCAGCTCCGTTCTGTCCATCTGTTGTCACATGGAGCTGTTTGGTCACAGCAGAGTCTGCATTCTGCAGAGCTGACCCACAGTGTGATAGCACTCAGAGATAAGAGCTAGAAGAATAAACAATTTGGAAGCTAAAAAAAAGATACTGCTAATTCTTTATGGTAACCTAACTAACCAGAAGCCAGCAAGTGGAAAACCACACAGACTTTAGCTGATACTTGTAGCTCTCCTGGTGTTTGATTTTCTACAGTTCTCATCAGCTGTGTGCCCGCAATTCGTGCTCAGCTCTGTGGACACTGAAAAGCTTCAGCAGAGAAATTTTCCAGTTTTCTGCAGCATTCTGTGAGAGCTCTGTGTTTCTCATGAAAGCTATGAAAAACACTGATACGGGTTTTTGTAAATAATTCCTTTATCTTGCAGCTGTACAATGTTTTGCAATATTGTTATGTTTAGTTGCAGAATTGTTTTGAAATGGGTGTTGTAGGATTCAGCCAATCATCCTGAGAGGTGGGTGGTCAAGGGACCAATCGCCTGATGCTGTTCCAGTGAGTTACAGGATAAAAATCCACCTGGATATTAATAAAAAATCCCGCTTTCCCTGGATCCTGCCTGCCTCGTTTCTCTCCGTCCCCGGTACAACAGCGACACAGCTCCATCTCCTCTCTGCAGCAGCTGAGCAGCTCTGAGCACCTGCCCCTGCAAACCTTCCTGCTCTGAGCTTCTCCACTCACAGGCTCACTCTGGGGTCAGACTGTCTGCAAAGCCACAGCTCTGCTTGGCTCTCACATGGTGTATTACACACAAATGGACTGCACAGAGAGGATCATCTTCCTCCCCTCTCTTCAAGGGTTTCAGGGCAAGTCACAGTTTCAGACATACCAACAAAGATGTGACCTAAGTTAGCCACAGCCACCAGTGTCCTCGGTATTCAGTACACATTCTTTGTCAGCTCCACTTACTGTGTTTCTTCAGCTTTTCTCCAGTCTGGCCAGGTCTGCAGCCAGAAGTATAAATATCTCACATTTTTTGTTGCATTTTCCATTCAAATGGGTCAGGGTCTCTCCTTCCTCCATCAGGTGTGAAAGACATCAGATTCACTTACCACAGTCCACAGGGTTCTGCAACGAGCCTTGCTCCTACTCCCTGCTCTATTTACTCTCAAAGCCATCACAAATCCTTCTGGATGAGGGAGGATACAGCAACCTGAGCATTCTGGAGTCAGGGTTTCAGCACAGGCTCCTGGGCAAGTCCCAGAGCAGCTAAGAACATCTCTCCTTCCTCTCACTGGACACCAGTCTTCTTGCTGGTGTGTTCAGTACATGATGATGACAAATTTGGTTGGAATGTGCTAGACTAAGTTTATAGCCATGACTGCTGTTCAGCTGTTAATCAGCATGCAGCACACCCTGGGAGACATCTGGCATTACGGCATTTCTCTTCCCAAGCCAGTTACGCCTGATGAATCCCTGCTTTCCTGGAGGTGGCTGAACACCTGCCTGCTGACAGAAAGTAGTGAATGAATTTCTTGTTTTGCTTTTCTACACATGCAACTTTGTTTTACTATTAAACTGTCTTTTTCTCAGCCCACAAGTTTTCTCATTTTTACCCTTCCAATTCTCTGCTTCCACCTGCTGGAAGGCAGCTCTACAGAGGAGCTTGGGATTCTGGAGGATGCCAAGCTGACCATGAGCCAGCAGTGCACCCACAGGACAAAGAAGGCCAGCAGCTTCCTGAGCTGCATTAGAAAGAACATTGCCAAGAGGTCGAGGGAGGTGAGCCTTCACCTGTACTCAGCCCTGGAGGGGCCACGTCTGCAGTGCTGTGTCCAGCGTTGGGCTCTTCAGGACAAGGAAGATACGGACTGAAGGGAGAGAGTCTAGCAGAGAGCCACAAAGATGATTTAGGGACTGGTGCATTTTTCGTATGATGAGAGGCTGAGAGAGTAGGAACAGTTCAGTCTGGAGATGAGAAGGCTCAGTGTGGACAGGGTTCATGAGCCTAAAGCCAGGAGCAGCAGACCAAGAAAACAGAGAGTTTTCCTTACCTTGTCAAGTTTGTCACTGCATGTGAGCACCTATCATTGGGCACACAGAGGAGCCTGCATGTAAGCATGATGTTAACTGGCAAGGGAGGAGAAGAAGTTCCTCCTGACATTTTTTGATAGCACTACTAATAGCAGCGCAGTAGCATTACACATTTTCAGAATAAGAACAGCTACCTCAAAGCACTGAAAAGAGTATTTAGGAAAAGGAACACACCTAAGAAAGGACTTTATGGCTCATCTCCATAGGACTTCTCTGGTTCACTGCAAACAAGCTGCCTTTTACCTTTGATCACTTAAGGATACCAATTACCACTGCCTCTCACAGCAACTAAATGTATGCCTTCTGCCATAATTCCCTGTCACCCTATAGAGCCCTTACTAGATTTTGGCCAAACCGGCACAAGCCCAAACCACAAAGGTCCAGAAAACTATCTCATTATCTCCCTTGAAGCACTAAAACCACTACTTGTCACCATGATTTCCAAACAAGATCAAAATAAAATAATCCACTATCAAACCACTTGTATTTAGGAGCCAGATTGTTACTGTGTTTTGAGGAGATTAGCTAAGAAAACTAAAATCGGTGTGCACTGTGGTTTACACAGCGATGCTTAGATGTCTCTTGGAATGCATTGTCCTTGCACGAAAACTCAGGGCATCGTTCAGGGTTACAGCTGAAAACACAGTGCAGAGGAGACCAGACATAATCCTGAACCAAAGGCAGAGGAAATATATTTATGATGGATGTTGAATTTCTGACTGCTTCAGTTTGTTTCAATCAAAAATGCCTTAGAATTAAGCATTCAGATTCAACATTTAGAAAGACCTTTGAGTCTTCCCTGAAGTCTACCAACAACAAAAAAAACCACACAAAAAAATCCCCACAATGAATCAAGTGCTGTTTTGGCTCAGTTTAAACTCTCTGTCTGCCCTAAATGATAAGTGTTATTACTTGCCTGACACATAAGATAGAGATTAAAGAATAGATAGCATATTTTAGAACTGTTACCTTGGTTTTACATGTAACAAACACATCAGAAGGAACATTGGCATGTTGCTGTGGTTTGACACTGGCCAAGCACCAGGCACCCACAAAAGTTGCTCACTCACCCTCCACTGCCACAGCTGGGCAGAAGAAAGAAAAAATTAATGAAGGGTTCATGAATTGAGATAAGGACCAGGAGAAAAACACTCCAAGGGCAAAACAGACTCAGCTTAGAAGTACAAAGTGAATTTATTATTAACAGAGTCAGAGGAGGATAAAGAGAAGTAAAATAAGCCCTTAAAAACACCTTTTTCCTTCCCCAATCCCTCCCTCCTTCCCACCAACAGCGCAGGGAGACAGGGCATGGGGGCTTTGGTCCGTTCGTCACCTGAGATTTTCTTCTGCTGCTCAGGGAGAGGAGTCCTTCCTGTGAGACTGTGGGGTCCCTCCCACGGGAGACAGTTCTCCATGAGCTTCTCCAGCATGGCTCCAAACCTCACGAGCAGCAGTCTTGCCACACCTGCTGCAACGTGAATTCCCCCACGGGCAAACAGTCCTCCCANCCACTGACCTTGGTGTCTCCATGTTGTTTCCCTCACATGTTCTCACCTCCTCCTCTTCTCTGGCAAGGAAAAAACTGTGTCCCCATTGTTCTGATTTTTTTCTTAAATATGTTATCACTGAGGTGTTACCAACCTCTCTCACTGGCCCAGTTTTGGCCAGCAGCATGTCCATCTTCAGAGCCATCAGGGACTGGCTCTTCCGGACATGGTGGAAACTTCCAGCAGCTTCTCACAGAAGCCACCTCCGTGGCCCTCCTTGCTGCCAAAAACCAGGCTGTGCAAAACCAATACACAATTCTCTGAACTCTCATGCACCGAGATATAAATAACCAGATAAAAAAATATCTGGAGGCATCAATAAATGCATTCCCATGCAAATGTAAGAGAAACAGCATTTTCAGTCCACTTTTGAAACAGAGAAAAGGTTGCAGATGAAAAGAAGAGCATTTCTCCCCCACACTGACCCAGATGCTTAATTGTTCTGTATGTCAACTCATGATGTAGCAGCAAAATATTGTACTCATGCAGCACTTGGCATTATGCTGGTGAATGCACTGCTGGGTGAGTTACTCTCTACGTTACAGTCATTCCTAATAAGGCTCTGAAGAACTGTACAGCCTGAGACTTGAGACAAATGAAACTGCCATGTAACTCTAGAATCTGGGAGTTTATTTTAATTGGATCCTTGCTTTCGTTTCTTCTTCAAACCTAGCCTTTACCTCACCCTTACAGGCAGAAATAAAAGAAACATATTGTAGAAAGGTCTGGTGAGTGAGTTTCCACAGGAAAACAAACCCAGCACAATGGAAGGCACTCGACTGATTAAATCAGTTGAGCTTTGCACACACTTGTCAGGACACACCTCATTAACAAATGTACTCGTACGGAACATTTCATTCAACTTTCAGTCCAAGCAACTTGCTACAGCCAGAAGCCATCACTAGTCTGGGTCAAAATTTCCCAAGTGCCACAGAGAAGTTGCACTGGTCCTTCCCTGCTGGGGCTGAGATTGAAGTAGTAACATCAACACTGCAGATGGGGGTATCCAGCCAGAGCATGAGAGAAAAGAAAGTGGGAGCATCTGTTTTAAAAGCTCTTTTCTGCAAACCCAGCCACAGGTTTCACTTCCCTCAAGGACAGTGAGGCTCAGGGACACCACAGGATCACAAACAGACTGGAGCTTTGCCCATTTGCAGATAATCCATTCTTGAAATCTCTTGGAGGAGGAGAGAGGGTACAACTTAGACCAGAAAAAGACACTGCTCCAAGTTCCAGCATGGTATCTGTGTCAAGCAAGTGAAAGGTTATCACCAGGACTTCTAACAAAGGTGTTTCCTCTGCAGTTTCTTTTCTCCTACAAGACCAAGTTTGCCTCAGCTGCAGGTCATTCCAGTGAAGGCCCAGCCACAAATGGGTAAAGTAACAAAGTCCCTCATTAATTCTTTCTGCATATTCTTTCCCTGTGGTTTGTGTACACTGCCACATTGTGACTAATTACTGACTGTAAAATAATGCACATATGCTATGCAATGTTTGGGCCTTTTCTTACTGCTTCATTTTCAAACCTTTAATAATATGCATTTAACATGTGACTTTCTTTGCTATTTTTTTCCTATCATCTTCTTGATGTAGTATGTAGTATGTTTACACCAATGGTACAAAGTGAGCAAGCGGTAGGTGGAGATTCTTGTGAAAAAACAAGCCATTACTTTTAACTTTCCATTACCAAAACAGAGATCAGTAAGTTTCAAGTCTTCCCCTGCCACACATGCTTATTTGCAAGGCAGCAAATCTGTGACCACAGGTTCTTTAAGTTTTACTCAGTGTATCTGTCCATCAGAGGATTATGAAAAATCCACCCCCATCTTTTCAGTGTATGAGCTCTTCAGAGACCTCCGTTCTGTCTATCCTAAATTAGCAATACCTAGCTAGGTAAGCACCTTTTAATCTTCAGCATGTTTACTCACACAACAGCACTTCTAATACGCATGGGGTTATAGTTAGAAAACTACATGCATTTACCTGCTCAATAGAAAACAGGAAGTCTGAAATCTGGAACAAGGCTGAACTTAGGTTATGCTACAGACGGTGCGGCATCTTAATCCATGGACCCTTTCCTTTCCTGCAGTGGGACTAATGGAAGTCATAGCAGTGGCTTCAGGACCTTCTGCTAAGTGAAATGTGTCACTTTGGAAAGGGATTAGATTAAAAAGGAGAGGCTAAAAAGCTTTAATCCAGAAAAGAACACCCTGAAACATGAGTAGGAGGAAAAGCCTTTTAGTCTGGTGAAACTATACCATGTTTTTTTCACAAGCAGATAATATGCAAGTCCTGTGCAGAATCATGAGTGAGTGCTTGTAGGTAGGACTGATACAGTCAGCTCTTAAGAGCATGCAACAGTTCCCATTATAAAAGTCTGTTTTCTACAGTTTATAGTATTATCAAATGTTATGAGTTTGGGCTGGAATTATCTGTGGTAAATATCTGCCTCAGCCTGATATTTTTTTTTCCTTTACTTTTCCATTTAGATTAATCAATAACACTTTACTCATACCAGAAAGTGTGGATAATCTTTCATTTGAAAAGCTGTAGCAGTGACATATCTGAGATTCGGTGTTTAATGTTTTGCCTTTCTGTTAGTGCTGAGTTCCCATAAAAGCCTGGCCAGAATAATTCAGGGGACAAAGACTCCATAAGTGTACAATTCATATATGCAGTGCACTATTCACTGAGTCTTTCTCCCTAAAGAAGACAGTCATGCATGTTCCTTTCTTCCCAAAGGAACATCCAGAGAATGAAAGCACAGGTATAGTCCAGTGCTGCTGTAAGATTTTATACACAGATATGTGAGTGTAGACTCAGACCCAAGGAGTCTTGGCAAAAGCAATTATATAATTTGGAAACAGAAAGATTACTAAAGACAGGAAGATATCTGTATAAATTAAAATTCAAGCCAATTCTAAGCCTTTAAGTAGGAGCCAAATAAAAACAAAGGGCTAGGTCTGCCATTTCAGAAAAGGGAAGTGGAGTGACAGTGACACAGCCCTAGGTGAGTAACAGGACAGAGAACAAGACTCATTGAATTTGCCAAGTCAGGGGGATTTAGGATTGCTAGATTTGCCATGAGCCTCTAGAGTTCAGAGGAAAAGTCCTATAGAAGTATCTCAAGAAGGAACCTATAACCATGACCATCAAACCAAATCCCAAATACTGCTGAAGAGCAGCAAGGAAACTGAGGAAGAGTGACAAACAACTGTTCCAATTTAGTCCGTATGCCCCATGCAGAATGAACTTGCTTTAGAAACTTGCTTGTAAAGTCTGTTTCCTTGTAGGTCACACTACCCTGGAAGAGAAGACTGTGTGCCAGAAAGATGACAAGGGTGAAGAGCTGGGAAAAAACAAAGTCTAACTTTACCTGCCCTGTGAGGGTCAGTAGCTGTCCTGGGAGTCTGTGGCACTGGGATCCTTGGGTCCCACCTTACAGAGGTATTCCACATAGAGACACTTTTCTCAGACAATGGTCAAACTCAGCAGAGCCAATGGTTGAAGCAGGACGTCTTGCACCAGCCTTTCTTTCAGCTTTTTGCCTCTAGAGGTGTCAACACCATGACCAGTGGCAACTACTTCTAGCTGGCCTTTTCTAGCCATTGATGAGAAGGAGCCCTGTACAGTTTCATTACTGGAACTACATGTGTCCATAGTAGGAAAGCCTTCATTTTATTAAGTATTTCGTATCTCCCTCGCTAGGAGGCCTCGAATCTGCCAGTGAGTGTGCCCCTCGAGAAGGGAGACATTGTAAGAATGCTTTTTCTACAAAGAAACTCTATGGTTGTTCTTGCTTCTGGGACATTAGTAAATCAAATTGTCCTTCGGAAACAAGCAGGTGCTATGGATAGTTTTCTTTCCATTTTATTTTGTCCTGTATCACTGAGCCACATGAGGTTGCAACCAGTGCTGGGAATTTTCACAGAAGCCATTATATATCTGCACTGGATAAAAACCTCTTTGTTTTGGTTTTTTTTGCATGCCCTGACACACCAAGCTCTTTTCTTATGACCAGAAGAATGACCACATAAGTGACTAGATACAGCAAGAGGCAGAGACAAACCTGTTACGGTCTGATTTTGGAGGTTTTGACATTTCCTGTCCCCTGGACATTTCTTATGCTCTTTCCCTCACAGCCACTCTCTTGTCAGCAGTACATCTGAAGAACACAGGCAAAAGTAAGATTTCCACCTAATATAGTCAGTAGTTTGACTGTTAGTTAAAAGAAGCTTCTGCACAGCCATATCCATGTTTTATTAAGTATTTGAGAAATTATAAACATACTAAGACGTAACACCTAGGCATGCAGGTTCATATGTGTGCCTGTGTAGGCAGTAGAGTTTCTAAGCAGTGTAAACTCTGTTTTTAAAAAAGTGGTTTTTAAAAGTTTCTTTTAAAAAAAAGACAGTGTGGTGTGTAAATCAGCCATCAGAGCAAAGAGAACATTTTCCTTTTGCACTGAGAAGCAGCACAGTAAGCACTTCACAAAACTAGATTGGGGTTGCTATTAGTTCTTTGTGGTAATGCAAGTGCATGACTGAAAGCCACAAAGAATCCTGCAGCAGAAAGCTACACTGCCCTGAATATCTATTTTAAATTAACATGAAGATCAAGTTCACAGCGTGAAAGTGGTCTTGCTGCAGCAAAAAGGTGCTTGGTTATTATAAATCAGAGTGCTTATCATGTATCTAAGCAAGTAACTCTCTACCACTGAGATAAGTCAGGTGATTTTTTAAAGTATTTTGGAGATGGGGAGCAAAGGAGAGAAACCTGAGATATCCTGTCAGGCCTGCCAATAACTGCCAGAAGGGGCAGGAACAATGTACAATAATGCAGGGTTCTTTCCAGCACAGCTTCTCACTTAGGCAAGTATCCAAAGGACAAACAGGCCTTACAAGTGCTCCAAGCTCCCCCAGGCTCTGTGGTTTTGCTTCTGGGTATGCTAAATTTTCCAGAGATAGACAGTATGCACTAGAACAGGCATATGGAACAGGATTGGTACCAGTTCCCAAGCCTGATGAGAATGTGCCAGGTGTCCGTGATCTCTGCTCCATTCCTTGTGTTCTCTTGAAGTACCTGGGAGGCCTTCAGTTCTCAGGACAAGGGCTCAGAACTCCACTCTTGCTGATGCCTGAGCACCACTTCACTGAAAAAACAACACCACAAATGTAACAAACCGTATATTGTTACCATTTTGTAGAAGGACTGCGGAGAGACTGTGTAATTTTCACATTTTCAGTGCTAAAGAAAGAATACATTTTTTCCACTAGCTCAGAATAAGAAAACTCTGATATGATATAAACACAGACAAGAAGAAACTCCTACCCCATTTGAACTCTGCTGTGGGGTTTATCAGCCACAAATCAGCCCCATAACAGAGGCAAGGCAAAGAAGGTACAGGAAGCCCAGCTCTGCAAAATGACAGGGGGTGGAAGCTCCCCAGCTTCAAGGACCTAATCCACCAGAATAATGGGGTGTCATGGCACAGAAGTGAAGAGAGAACCATGACTCTGGTGGCTGAAGATGTACTGCACAACAGGAATCTGGCACAGGCCAGACTGTGTGGTAGACCCATGTGAGACAGAGACAAGATCAGGCCTGAATATTAAGTGCAAAAGCTGCTTGTGCCTTGCGCAAGAGGAGCACAAGTGCAGAGCGCAAGTCAGACTGTTCTTTGGAACTGCTCTTCCAAAGATAAACATGCTCCAGGATAACTGGATGATATGACAGGAAGAGCTGACCAGAGACCTAAGTCCTCTGGAATTTAACTGTCTTCATCTGGCATTAGGACAACACACCTTAGGGAGGAGTAAAAACCTATGAGAACTCAGTATCAAACTGTCTCGGTTTTGGAGACAAAATTTAGGAGGAAACGCTCCGGAATGAGCGCCTCCTCCAAAGGGAAAGGGCCTCCCCCTTTCCTCTGCCAATGAAACAAATTTCTAACAACAGGTGAAAAGTGGAAAAAACCCGAACTGTTTATTAACACAAAAGAAAACAGGGCAGAACAGGAAAAACTCAAAATGCAAAAAATGCCCGGAGAAGAAAAAAAACAAACAAAAAACCCACACGGGCTGACAACCGGTCCCCCCAAGTCTCCGGGAAGGGGAAGGGGAAAGAGAAGAGAAGAGAAGAGAATCCACGCGGCGGCCTGGAGCAGGGCAGATGGAAGAGAAACCTGTTGATCTCCGGCGCTGGTCCTCCTCCTCACAACAGGCGAAGCTGGCGGAGCTCTGTGTCCCCTCGCTCAACGGCTTGGCCCTCCCCGGGGGTTTGGACCAACCGGGGTCACCCCGCGGGCTCCCCGGACTGGAGGGAAGGCAAGGAAAGGCAAGGAGGCCAGGGGGAGGGAAGAAAAAGAAGAAACCCAACAAAACCTTTTTCCCAGCTAGTGGTAACAACAACAAAGGGGAAAAAAACCACCAGGAAGCAGGGCAGCACGCCCAGTGCCCTCTCTCCCGAGCCTGGCCGAGCCCGCTGGAGCCAGAGCCGTTGGCCCAGGCGTTGAACCGACCCGCACCCGGGTTCTGCCGCTCTGGCGCCGCCCGCCAGGTCCATCTTAAAGATAGCGTGTCCTTGGGCATTAAGCAGATGGTTAAGGAATACAGAAGACTCATCACCCCAGGGCACAAACCTACAAAACTTACAACATATCTTATGAACTAAATATTAAACTTCTGAAAACTAAATACCAAATAAATATCACCGGACACAGAGTATAAATGCAGTTTTTCTGCAGGTGCTTAAAAAATAGTTCTAAGCACTGCATCCCTTTGTAATGCCTTGTTGTTTCAGTGCTGAAAATATGACAAGATTTTCTGAATATGGTATTTAAAAGTAAATGGCGTCACCACTCATTGAGGAATTCTGCTCACAGCACCATTGCATGGGAGCCTTGACATCTCATTCAGACACGTAATTGTAAGAGCCAATGGAAACTTTTGTCCTAATCTTATCAGTGATTTAGATACTTTTTTTGCTTTAGAATTAAAAACAATTGCTGAAGAACTAATGACATAAGAATGCAACCACCATCCTTTATTGCATTATCAGATTTTAGCTACCATTAAAAAGGCTTTTTATAGTGCCCAGCTTCGCAAAACAGCCATAAGGCTATGAGATATCTATCAAGGTTTGCAGACATCCATATATCTGCCCTCATCTGGATTTCTCTCAGTAATGACATTGCAAACATAGTAACACTACTGGAGTCAGCTCCTGTTCACAACAGTGTAAAAGGTCAGAATTTCAACTACAGGAATATCTGCTACAAAAGAGAGTTAATAACAAATTTCAGGGTTTTTTTTAAAGTACAAATCAATATTTGTAGGATCATAAAATGGGCTGTGTGTCACTCATAGCGACCACTGAGCTGGACATCCTTGGTCCAGAGGGCCGCACTTGACGTGAACATAATGCTAAGGCTTCATATAGGCTTTGTCAGCATCCAGACTTTTATTCACAATCAGAATGGTTTTTTGCTTCAGTTGGATTATTCTTTGGATATAATCAGCCTGGAGAGAGCCCTACTTATTTCTGTTCAAAAGGATTTAAAAATCTACAAGTTCCAGCCTAACCAACAGTACAAAAGATCTGGCTGGGACAATCTCAGAGATGGGTAACTGCTGGGTGTCAAATTCTCAGGATAAGAGTGCAAATGCCCATAATGCACCCGGTGTAACAATACAAAAATAATAGTGCCTGCTTAATCTTCTCTTACTGCTGCCTTTCTATCATCAGGCTTGTTGGCCCTTGCTTATTTTTACTGCATCTGGTATTTCAACTCATGCATACGAACTTTTCCCTATTAAGTAATTTTCTTAGTATCTCTACATCAGGAGTTTATCTTACATCGAATCAAATAGAGTTTATTCATTTCATGTGTTGCCTGATAATGTTATCTAAACACAACACGTTGAGAGCCAGAGCAAGCACAAACAACCCTCTAAACCAGCAAGTCTCAGTTTTTGAAGATGGGCAGCCCGTTACGCCAGGAAAAATATCAAATTGTGAAACTCCTTCCTCTATGTACCTTGTGACAATAAAAACTGAGCTTGTGTTCTGGCCCATTCACGTACACTGCATTAAGAAACAACTACAAATTCAATGTTTTATTTGAAAACAATGATTTAAATTACAGCTAACAAGTACATCAGAGACAATGTTCCCCTGTTTCAGTTCTGGTTGTTTCAAGTTTTATGCCATGGGGTTGAAGCATGAATTCTTACAATGCTTAAATTCTTAAGTCTTTAGACTTAATGTGAAAAAAACTCATTAAATTATATTTTGTCACTTTTCTTGTTCTCAAATGTACGGAAGGATGAACTTACCTTACTTTAAAAAGATGAATCTTCACAGGACTCTAAATGGAGGTGAATGTCAGCATGAATTAAAAAAAAAAATATAATAAAATTTTTCAATTTAAATATTTTAAAATAAACCTGCTTATAATGAGGACTAATTATTATGCCATACCTATTCAAGCAATTACATTAGGTAAAAATAATACAGTGGTACTTTCTTTCTCCTAAAGTTTCACAAAAAGTAGACCTTCAAAAATATATTAACACCACACCACATTCACCAAATTCTACTCCTTTGAACAAATAAAATCTTGGGCTCTGGACTGAATAAAGTATTTCATTCCAATGTATTTTCATTCCAATTTCATTTCAATGTGTATTTGAAACAGGGCAGCATCATCTGGTGTGACCACAAGGTGGTGATGAAAGGGCAACTAGAGTGGTTTTTTTAATCTGCTAAGATCACCCACAAGTCAAATGTGTGTTATCCCAACTGCCTGGTCTTATGCACTGAACAATGAGGAAAATAAGGATTATCAGACACCATGATTTGAAACAGCTATGAAAGAGACATTTTGGATCTCTGTGAATTATAGCAAAACTCAGGGGATAGAATGGAGGAAAAGGGTCAGGTTTCTCCTCTAGTAGAAACAAAAGACCCATTTCTCAGATCCTACTGCTACAGTAGCTGAAATGTAGCGTGGAATGTAAATAGATACAGTGGGAGAACTCTGCAACAGTAGATGAAATGTTACTTCTAAAGTAATTTCTGGTCTTTCAGTATTTCTGGTGAAACAGGAGCTCGTAACACATTTCTCAGCAGAGATAACAACCAAGGAGAAAAGGCGGCTGAGAACTTTGCATATTCCTTCTCACAGATTGCACAGGTGGTCAACTTTATCAGGTTAAAAGTCCAATGCAACAAATATTAGTTATTTCAGCTGCCTGGGCCAGGTATTTTTAAGACAGTTGCATGATATGAGTTCTCAGATTATTCTTTTTACTCATCAAGACAGTACCTGTGAAAAGATTTGGTGTATCTGTAGGGTACAGAGCCTGGGCTGAACTCCATGTTGCAAGTGTTCTCCAGTGACTTTTGTTCTGTTTGTTCTGATCCTTCCAGACTTAAGTTTAGATCTTTGATTCTCACAGAAATCAAACACTAATATGTGCCAAAAAACCTCAGTGATTTCAAGGCATTAACTGTATATGCCATTTCATACGCAGTCATTCTGTCTTCTAGATGGTATTACTGAACCAAGTCTTGGCAGGGAAAAGTTGGGAAGCTTGAGCTGGTCTAGGTAATGAAGCAAGTGTGTGTATCCCAACCTACCCTGAAAGCAAGCAGAATATTTAATCGCAGAAGACTTAACTCTCTGTTCAGACAGTTATTTGGATCACAATAATATATTGCAAAAGTGGTCTGGGGAGAAAACAAAGCTGCCATACTCCTACTGCATACTCACTGAAAGCCACACCAAACTCATTAGTAAGCTACTGTTGGTATTTATAGCTTATCAGGGTAAACAGTTCCTTTCTGCAGGGCTCAAGTTGTAAGTTGCCATTATAATCAAAGGGCACAGGGTTCAGACAGACAGCTCAAAGTGGGAAGCTTAAAATGCTGTGCTCAGTACCACACTTTTGTCTCATCAAAATTCAAGTTGCAGCATTTCCTGGATTTTAGTGCTGTTTCATTCTCCTTTCAGCATTTTTATCCTGAAGCGTAGCCACAGCAGTTTCTAAAGAAAGAACAGAGCAGCATGAGGAAGCACGTCCCCAAATTACAATTTTTGAGCTTCTGGCTCACTGGCTTTTTCTTCTTACTGTTCAGACAAGCTTGCCAAGCACTAGGGTGTTGAAAATGTCAAATGTCATCACTTGTATTCACCAATATCTAGTTTAAAAATTTTGACCTGATTAAAACATGAACCCCCAAATTTATTGTCACTACCATCATTGTACCATCGTGTTCTTTTCTTCACCAGAAGTGTTGTCAGTATTGCTAAGTTCCCAAATTAAGTGATGTTTGGAGTTCTGCACCACATAGACTCATATGGTTCTGAGATGTCATGTTTTAGCCATTGTTGTTACAGAACAAAATCACCCAAGCAAATTCTGTTCTTTTGCAGTGATATGAATAGTGGACAGCAAGCTGAGAAATTATTTTTCAATTTTCAGGGATGTCAAGGCTCTGTTTCCCAGATCATATAGATGCCGTACACCACCAGTCTGGTGTTTCCCTGTGTCAGACAGGCCTTGTTTGTCCTGGTGTAGCAAGCAGGGCTGATTCCTAGTTTTACATTAGCATCAGAAAAAAATGAACTGTTATGCTAGCAAGTCTGCTTACACAGGAGAAGCCCATGGGTTCTCAATTTCCAATATACGCATTCCCATCATAGTACAGGCATTGTATGTATGGAATATGTGTAGCCTTGGGAGTGGGGCTTCTCTGAGACAGAAGCAGTGTTTACAATTCACTTGTAAAAAGAAAAGGTGACAGAACGAGCCAGTAGCAAAACTGCAAGAGAGATCTTTACCTCTGGACTACCTTGAACCCCCCAGATCATGTCTACCTTCCTCAGAAAGTGTCAAGAACAGCACCATGAAATCAGGAAATTCCATTCTGCATATTAAAATAATTGAGACTATCAGGAAAAATCAAGGCTTGATGAATAAACTGACCTTTCTGGAGTTATACTAGAGGTTCTTTTGATTTACACATCTTAATTAAACCAACTGTAACTGAACTATTTTATGCCTAACAGAGCTGTGATGGGCTAGTCTCAACTCACCAACTGAAGGCAGGGAAGGAAAGTAATTTTACATTAGCACATAAATGGGCTATGTACGTCCTTATCACCAGATATTGTTGAAATAAGAAAGCAAGCAAGCCTGCATAAAACATGAATCATGAATTGAGGTAAACATGAGAAATTAGACCAATGCAGGCACAGTACTGAAAGGTACTAAGCTTTATGTACTGTCATTTAAACCAATACCTAACTCCTGAAGATTAGAAAGTGTCTTGCGCCTTTGAATGATCTGATGCTGGACTTGAATTTCTTCAATAGAAATAGAAATAGTAATGTGCATTCTACTAGAATCATCTGCTCTCACCCTTACTGCAAAATAAGACAGAAATAAGTGTCCAAACCCACAAAATCAGGCAGAAGAATCTCCTGCTTCCACCTACCCATGTAGGATCTGTTGCAGAAAATGAAATGAATGCCTCTACACCCTGCAAATGTCTCCATACACAAGTTTCTTTCCACTAACTTCCACTGACTTATGTTAGAGAAAAATTCCCCACAGATTTCTCATGTTTTCTTAGTCCAGGTACTTGAAATAATGGAGGATAGATCACATACAGCCTTAGTATTCTGTGCAGCCACACTGGGGATAATAGACACAGCACAACATGCAGAGCAGTACCAAGGTTAATCCCAGACTAGCTGAGCTAGCAGACTTCCAGGCCACATCATTGGAGTGCTGCAAAGGGTTTGCAAGTGCAAAACTTCCTCCTTCATATCCTTAGCTTGCCTATCCTGGGAGATTGCTAGGGAGCATCTCCATTGGAAAAAAGATAGCCTCAGTCTTTACTGTCAAGTGAAGATATCCTGTTCATTCCTCAAGTCAAGTATCTAAGTATCTAAGGAATCAGAGAAGTGAAAAATCTTCCTGTTTTTCAAGCAGAGCCTTAAAAATTCCTCATTTCTTTGAAACCTCCGGACCAAAGAAAAGAAGGGCAGACTCCAGTGCTTTGGACCTCCAGAAGAGAGGGGAGTTAGGCTTCATCTGGACATTCCTGCCCCTTTCCTCTCATGAAACATGTGTCAGTTCATCCGGTCTTCTGAGCCACTTCCTCCTCGCTTTTCAGTTATCTTCTCTCAGCGCACTTTTGCAAGTAAGCCCAGTCTTCCTTGTGCAGTATGGAGCTGTGCTCAAAGGGAGCCTTGCTGAGAGGTAGGCTAGCACACAACCACAATGAATCACAAAAGGAAGTTCCTAGGCATTGTGACCTGCTCAGGATCCTGTGCAGGTGAACATGCATTTTAAGGATCTTAATGCTGATTTCAAGAGAGCCACAACATTTCATCCCAGCAGGAGCTGTGTGCCTTTGCTGTGTGTCAGTGACCCAGAACTGGCTCCAGATAAGCTGACAGGCCATTGCATTGCATTGGGTGGACTCCTTCATGCCCACCAGGTAGCACTGAGTTGCACACACAAGTTGCTGGGCCCTGGCTACGTGCAGTGCTGTGCTGGCCTCACTGCACAGCTTCTCTGTCTGAAGCCAGCTCAAAGCCAGCCCAGGGAGCTCTGCACTGTCAGCATCTGCACAGCATAGACGTGGCCTGCAGAAGCTGTTAGGGCAGGACTCCCGGGAGTGATGGGAAGCAGAATTTCAGACTAGGCTGCAGGGAGGTCTTTAGTACTTTTATCGCCTCACTCAACCCCAGGAGTACTTTAAAACATGAGTAATATTTTATTTACCTACACATGTGTATAAAGGGTTCACAACAGCTCTGAATTCAAAGTCAGGTCCCCAGGTTTCAGTCTTGCTATTAAATGTAAGCTTCCCTGAAGGGAGAAGGGCTCTGGGACTCGGGGCTTCACCTCAGCCTTACCTACCCTCCAGTAGGAGTTGTGTAAAAGGAAATTTATTCTCATCAGGACTTTCAGGTGCGTGGGTGTTTCTAGGAATAAGCAACACCCAACCACAGAACAACCAGGAAGAGGATTTACAAGCATATTATACCACTTTGCTGCCACAAAGGTGATACATTGTATCTCCATAGCCTGCCTGCTGCATTATGCCATTCTACTAGGGGACTTGCCATGTGGTGGGATCCATGGGCTAGGAAATGACCACTGCACACACTGGCCTTCATGATGAACACAAAAGCTCAAATTACAGAGTGTGCAACTGCAAATATTCAGACCATCAAGTCTGAGGCAGACCTGTCAATCATGTTCCTGGTAGACTGGATGAACTCTGTTAAGAGTCAAGAAATGGGATAGCTGGAGGAACGTCAAAGTGCATCAGCTAAGTACATACAGAAGTTTTGCATCTGCCTACACAAAAAAATGATGCTATCAATACTTTCATTTTCTCTTTCACATACCTTGATATGCAAAATTAAAGTATTTGTTACAGAATATGCAAATAAAACTTCTGAAATTATTTTTCCACCATTGTAACAAGTTCTATGTTCTAAGACAGATCATCAAAAGGCAGGAAATTCACTGACAAGTGTGACACACACTGCAATCTCTGAAAGAATTAAATTAGTTTTAATGCCCTATACATTGAACAAGGCCATTGCATACTGTAGCCCAGCCTTAATTTTGCCTTCTTGCAGAATTGCCAGACAAAACCACTGTATCACCATTGCTGGGGTGAGCACTTCCTCCGTGACTGAAACAGATCTGTCACTACAGAGGATCATGATCCTTTCCCAGAACCATTCCCAGCTTCAGAGATTTACTAATTTATTTGCAGACAATTGAGCTATCTGTATCTTTAGGATTCTCAGATGACATAGGAAGAGACAGCAGGGAGAATTCTCACATGGAGAAAGTCATGGTAGCTTCATGAGAAGTGAACAAAACCGGGCGAGCTTAAGTTTGTACCAGATGGGGTTCCAGCACTCTGATATTCATATCATCATTGGAAACTAAGTTCCTGGAACAAATTTAATTTCTGTCTGCACTTGGTAAAAAAGTTAAAAACCAGCTTTACAGTTCCTGCACTTCTCGTTGAATTAGTTATTAGCATGGAATCTGCTGTCAGCAAGGACTTTAAACTGAGTAAAACCACTTCAAACAGAGCAGATCACAGAGACTGCCAAATAATATCTGATGACATTTATGATAATTAACATAAAATGGCTCTGCAATAACCCACACTGAAAACCACAGGCAGAGCCTAGATCTGTGCTCTTAGAACTCAGAAGACAGGGAAAGTTCAGTCTCCAGCAAGGCTGTGAGGATTCTTCATAGCACCTTAAACAAACAGTGTTTGAGTTTCTCTGCTGCTGTGTGGAAACGGGCACTTATTCAAAGAGTATCTTTACCTGAACTTGTTGGCAATGTCTTCATCCTCAACTATGTCTTGGGCTTCAGCTTCAGCTATCCCAATCTCTCCACTTTTCTTCCTTTACATTAAATGCACACTACGTTTCTAGTTAATGCAGCCAGCAAATCCTGACAACTTTCATCCCTCTACATGCATTATTTCTTCATCCAATTCATCCTCTATCCCATTCTGGCCTTTCTAAGGATCAGATGTGGCAACCTGGTAAAGTTCCCACTGACTGGAAAAAGGGAAACATACCCCCCCGCCCCTTTTAAAAAGGAAAGTAATGAAGATCCAGGGAAACTACAGGCTGGTCAGTCTCACCTTCTGTGTCTGGCAAGATTATGAAGCAGATCCCTCTGGAAATTATGCCAAGGGACATGGAAAGTAAGGAGGGGATTTGTGACAGCCAGCATGGCTTCCCTGGCAGATTTGAGGGCCTTCTATGATGGGCGAGGGCATTGGTGGATGGGGGAAGAGCAACTGATGTCGTCTACCTGGACTTGTACAAACAAGTCCCACACAACATCCTTGTCTCTAAACTGGAGAGGCCCAGACCACACGACAGTGAATAAGGATTCGGCTGGATGGTCACACTCAAACAATGCAGTCACTGGCTCAGTGTCCCAGTGGAGACCAGCAATGAGTGCCATTCCTCAGGGGCTGGGACTGGGACAGTTTAACACCTTTGCTGACTACATGGACAGTAGGACTGAGCACACCCTCAAGTGAGTTTGCCCACAGCACCAAACTTTGAGGTGCAGTCAACACACTGGAGGGAAGGGATGCCACTCAGAGGGACCTGGACAGGCCTGAGAGCTGGGCCTGTGCAAACCTCATGAAGTTCAACAAGGCCAAGCACAAGGTCCTGTCCCTGGGCCAGGACAATCCCAAGCACAAACACAGGCTGAGTGGAGAATAAATCAATAGCACACCTGAGGAGAAAGACTTGGGAGTGTCGGTGGATGAGAAGCAACGTGCTCTTGCAGCCCAGGAAGTCAAAAACATCCTTTTGCACGCAGCCAGGATGTGCTTGGTTTTCTGGGCTGCAACCAAAGCAGTGTGGCCAGTAAGGCAAGCAAGGTGATTTTCACCCTCTGCTCCGCTCTGGTGAGACCTCACCTGGAGTCGTGCATCCACATCTGGAGCCCACAACATAAGAAGGATGTGAATCTGCTGGAGAGAACCCAGAGGAGGGCCACCAAGATCATCAGAGGGCTGGAACCCCTGTACTACAAAGGCAGACAGAGAGTTTGGGTTGTTCAGTCTGGAGCAGAGAAGGCTCCAAGGAGACCTTAGAGCAGCCTTCCTAATGGCAACCTGCTAGAGAGCTGGAAAGGGACCTTACAAGGGCATGTAGTAACAGGACAAGGGGGAATGGCTTTAAACTGGAAGAGGGTAGGTTTAGGCTAGATATAAGGAAGAGATTCTGTTCTGTGAGGGTAGTGAGACACTGGAACAGGTTGCCCAGAGAAGCTGTGGATGCCCCATCCGTTGAAGTATTCCAAGGCCAGGTTGGATGGGGCTTTGAGCAACTTGATCTAGGGAAAGATGTCCCTACCTATGGCAGGAGGGTTGGAAATAGATGATCTTTAAGGTCCCTTCCAACCTAAACCATTCTAGGATCCTATGAATTCTATGTCATGGGATCCTGGCTCTCAATGTGTAACTTGGAGAAAAGGCTGCTGTGATTACTCACCCCTTCTTGTGGTAAACTTCTGTTTTCTGTCGTGACCTGCTACGCACTTCTCATATCTCACTTCCCGAGTTCTGCTGCCCTCAACCAGAAAGCTGCTTCCAAAGTATCTTAATGACATCTTAAATAATTCTTCCCTACCAAAGTATCTAGCTGTCTAATTTCTGGTTCTGAATTAATTTCTATAGTAAAGATCTTCCATGAGGACAGCTTAAGGTTGGACTTTTCTTATTTAGAAGAGAGTTTGCTCTCTTCCAAAATCTCCTCTGTCCCACTGCATCTTTTATTTTTTTCACATTTATGCAGCAATCTTGTATCCAGTATGCTACAAGTCTGCTCATTTTCTACATCTTAATATCCCCTTGTCTTTGCATCAGATTTGAGCACTACTTCTTTTGCATTTGAGGCATGACACTGCTTACATTTTGCCTATTTCTCTCTCCAGCCTTGTTTCTTATCTTTACTTACTTAAACATGTCTTCTTCCTCTCCATGCCCTTGTCTAAAATGCAGCTGTGATATCTATTCACATGCATTACGAATTCCAAGGTCAATGGTAAATACTCAGTAAATAATCCAGTGTTACGGTGAGTAGCACATCGAAAACCTCAGAACAGTGGAGTGTCAAAATCCTATATTGAATTTAAAAAATCCAGTGGATAAAAATATACAGATCACCCTCCCACAAAAAGCTGTAGTCAGTGAGATGATCCTGGGACCAAGATGATCCAGTTGAATTTGTGTCTTGCATTATTATATGATCATTATCAGTCTTTCTTTTACTTATTTACATAAGACTTTAATTCACACTCCTGTGTTCCAGTGAACATCAATGCAGACCATTTCGGAACACCAGTCTGATTAATCAAAATTACCAGAATATCAGACTGCAGTCATCAGTACAGTTCAAACATGGTGTGCAGTCCTAGCACCTGAGCAGTTCATTTCCTGCCAGCTTTGATCTGTCTTCTGTCTTTTCCTCTTATGTCTCTGTCCTCACTGCTAATTATTCTGACTCGTACCTTTCAATAGCTGAGGCCTTTTCTCTACCACTGCACTGACCCACAGATTTGTGCTGGGGAAATGCTGTGGCTTAGGAAAGGAGAGTGTACCCTGAATCTAAAATTATGGTATCAGCGAGGAAGTGGAGAAACTGATACAGTATTATTTTAAAACAACCCACACAACGGTATTCTGAAAAAAAAACAACCCCCAAACATATTTTTCAGTGAAAGATGTGGGCGACATTCAATTTCTGTGTTACTTCTGGTGACAAGTACTTAAATTAACTTTTCATTCTGAAACAGCTTTACCCTTTCCCTCTGAACAAGGGCAAGTCTCTTCTACATTCTGATTGTAAGACTGTATTACCTGTCCTTAACCACAAAAATTGCTGTTTCCATTTTTTTATTCATAAGCAAGGAAAAGAGAAAAGCAGTTTAAGACAAAGATAAATGAAAATCATCACTTCTCTTCAAAATACTGATTTAACCTTACATTTTTGAGGTAGCTTTTCCTCAAAGGAAATCTCAGTTTCTTATTCAAAGACAGTATTTTCCTGTGGAAATTTTCAGGAAAATTACTATGTTGCCAGTAGCAGAATGAGCCACAGGACGCTGAAGCTCTTATTTCACCCCTTACAGGACTAACATAATACACACACGTGCTTTACCCAAACCCTTCTCATCTACACAAAACTCCTCCCTGTCCTATTTGTGTTCCCACACCACTCAGCATCTTCCCCATGGTACCAACATTTATGCTGCTTTATGCATCCCATTTCTTTACTCTCACCACACCCATGGGCTGGCTTCTCTCTTCTCCATGAAGTACTTCCACCTTTGCCGGTACAAAAGCCAAGGCACTTGGTGAAAAAATTTGTAAAAGGAAGGAACCTTATTAAACTTTGAAAACAAGTCTCTGTGCACAAAGAGTGCTTCATTTCTTTACAGCTTCTAGTACCCATAAAATTCATGCTGTCTTCTGGGGAAATTTCAGCACACAAACTTCTCCACTGCTACTCACTGGAAAGCCCATCCTCTGGGATAACACATTTAAGCAGGGGGTGGGAAATGTCCAAGCAACTTCACCTGGCAAAAGGAATGAGAATATGTGAAAGAAACAGCCCTGCAGACAGCAAGGTCAGAGAAGGAGGGGCAGGAGATGCTCCAGGTGCTTGAGCAGTGATTCCCCTGCAGCCTGTGGTGCTGACCGTGGTGAGGCAGCTGTGCCCCTGCAGCCCATGGGGGTCTGCACTGGAGCAGAGATCCACCTGCAGCCCATGGAGCAGCCCCACACTGGAGCAGGTGGATGCCTGAGAGGAGGCTGTAACCCCATGGGAAGTCTGCACTAGATTAAGGGTACATAATAGTGGATTTTTTTTTGCTTTAGTCATCCAGAGAAAAATGTAATTTCAGTTGCGCCAAAAAAAGAGAAAAAAATTGCTCAATTTTTTGGCTTTTGTACAGATTTCTGACCCCTTCAAATGAGATCAATTTCTAAACAAAAGCATCATTTAAATGTGAAATATCAGTGTTTCATTTTGGAAACGTTTACTGTTTCCTTGTTTCCTCCAGAATGAGATGTTCTGCAATTTTTCTGGAAACTGTCACATATTCACAATTTTTTTTCAGATTCTGCAAAAAATGCAGTTTGGATTTGCAATATTTTAGTTGGCAGGGGTGGGGGTGTCAGAAGGGTACACCCACAACTTATTTAAGAGTTCACAAGGCCTGAACTTAAAAGCTCATACAAGGCTGTGTATATATATGAGAAGTGTAGAATTCCATGTGCTAAGTAGGTACTTAAGAGAGAAATAATTGAAAATGTCACTTACAGAGAAGATTTAAGACTGCTTTTTTTTTTCGAGGAAGAATTTTCTTGGAGGTAGTGCCAAAGATGTGATACAGAAGTAGCAGAGGTAAAAAAAATGAGAAAGATGAAGAATGAGTTTTTCTCTAGTTTCCCAAGACTAACATTTCTTTTTTGATATTAAACTCAGCATTGAATAATCTCCTGTGCTTTTACTCTCTCTGAACTCTGCTGCAGGGTTTATCTTCACTCATCAGCCTCCTGAGGAGAGCCAATGAACGGAAGGCAGAGTTGTTCAGCCTGCTTCCTCAGCGTTTGCCTGGGCTCTCAGCACAGGAAGCTCTGAAAAGTGCTCTCAAAACTCAGAAGGAGGAACCTCTCCAGCTTTGAGGAGCCAGTCGATCAGGAGCATGCACAGCTAAAGGAGAAGCATGGGAAAGGGGGAGAGGAAACACTGACACTGGCTGCTGAGGATGTACTGGCAGGCAAGAAATGCCCCCCATGATCACAGTTAAGTTGGTGGAGGGATGGATGGAGTGACGGAGCTGCCTGAGCCATGAAAGCAGAAACCAACATGAAGATTGCTGGGAAGACTGTGTATGTTTTCGTGCTGCTCATCATCACCATGGCCATGAGATTATCAGGTGAGTCTAACTGGGACGAATTGGCCATTGGGATGTAAGAACAGGAAATGTGCATAGCTCCTTTCTTTCTCTAAAAGCTATAAATCATTCCGTGGCTTTTATTAAATGCTAAAATTTCTGAAGCCCAATTAAGACATGCTTTCCCAATATCCACTCCTGCTCCTCTTTTCTTAGTGGTCACAAGGCTGCCAGGCATTTTCCCTGTGACTTCCACGTAGGCAACTGTTTAGAGACACTTAGCTGGGAACGTACAATTTGTCACAAATAGCCTTTTACTTTTACGTCCAAATCCATGTCATCTGAGAAACTGATCCTTTTGACATACTAACAATATGCCTGGGAAAGTGTTTGTGAACCTGAAGCTTTTGGACATGTAGTTTCTACTGAAAAGAGGCTGCAGGCACTCTGAAATAGGGCAGGGATCTCTTGCATCTTTTGGAGGAGAAGTGGAAGGTCTCTGACGCGCTGACAGAGGGGAGCAGTTTCTGGAATTTCATTCTAAGGGGCATGACCAGTATCAAGATGGGAAAGGCTTTTGTGCCAAGGGCAATGGCAGTCCAAATCTTCTGTCTTTTAGTGTAGTTGACTTAGTTTTAATGCAGTTTAGCTACAGCAGTTAATGTTTCCCACGTACTGCTCATTTGCATTTTTAGAGCTTGTGCTCTTCCAGACACCATGCAGCAATCCAGGGGCTTGATAATGGAACTAGGGATTTGAGGAGCAGTTCCAGAAACTTAAACTGTTTCTGTACAAGAGGAAGAAGGCAGATAGGTCCATGAGATCCAAATTAAACTTCAGACATCTCTGAATAATATGTAACATGCATGTGTCCATTCCTATTAAGGACAGATAGAACTAAACGACCTGGACATGAGTTACTTCATTCCACTCGGTCAGAAAGTAAAAATATCTCCTTTGTGATATTTTAAAGCAAAACAGATGCAGTTGTTGTTGGCAGTGATGGAACACCCATTTATAATATGTTTGAGTGATAATAAAGGATCCCAAATGGTTACCTCAGTGCTACCAATTGGAAAAAATTTAAATACTTTGTGATCATTATTAAACTTTGGATCACTAACATCACAACAGGCACACCGCTGGTAAAAAATCTGTCCCTATTCTGTAGGTAAAGAACTATCTCAAAAGAATACTGAGGAACCTGTTCAAGTTCATACAGATCGATTATGGTAGCATCACAGACAGTCTACATTTTTGAATACAGTTGCTCAAAAAGTAAAGGAGTGCAGATACACCACAGAATGTTGAAGAAAATGGAGAGACAAAGGAGAATCCTACTGGCAAAAATTATTTTAGAAAATTCACTTTGCTGGAAATATTAAAAAAAAGTCCAAAGCCAAAAAGTGGGGGGTTTTCACCCTAAGGTATTTGGATTTTAACTTCTTGGTGTCTTGGTTAATGAAATATATTGCCATTCAAAGAATGTAGAAAAAGATGTTCCACTGAAATCTTATTTCACACCTGAAACCTCTTCCCCCAACCCGCTCCCAATAAAAAGCAGCTCACATTTGGGAAGTTTTTTGCTAGCACTGCTCCTAAACTTGTTTCCTTCTATATTAGGGTGGCTCTTCTGAGCAAGATCTAGTGGCAAGGGTTTTTTTTTCTTCAGAGACCACAGGCTAAATGTGTCAAGCTGATCCAATGTGTGTATTCTGTCCAGATAATTTTAGTCTTGTATGTCATACACAATGTTGCAAGAAGCTCAGAAGACTAGAGCAAGCTAATCTGAAAGAAATAAAGTAATGGAAAAACTGTTGTGTGTAACCAGACTTTATCTCCATTAACATTTTCCTTAACATTTCCTTACCATGTTGTTTTTGTGTGACTGGGTTAGTTTTTACCACAGCAGATGGGGCAGCTTGGAAAAAAGGCTGAGGTTGCTTCATAATTGTCATACCTAGATCTGCCCTCAGGTAGAGTTGGATAATTAGCTACTGAAGCTGCAGGGGCATGATCCATACTAAAAATCCTTTTGTGACAATCCTCAATAGCAGCAGTGAAAAAGATGCAGCATTAAAATATTTTTGGTAACGCTCTGAAGATTTCTCTAGTTTAACTAAGCACACATGACAACTCAAGTGGTTGTGTACATGCTCCAAAGGAAAGTGGTAAGAAGAGGCAAGATCTTCTATGAGAAGTCCGTGCAATAAATCTCTTTTTATTGAAATAACATTTGCAGCATTTGACTGGGTAAGTCCTGCCTCTGTGATTGTATCCTGTGACAATGGGTATGTCCAAGTGCTTCACAGGAAGCTGCAAGAAATCCATTATCAGTAATGAGATGCAATTTTCTGTGGT
This sequence comes from Rhagologus leucostigma, assembly GCA_013397725.1. Lineage (NCBI taxonomy): Eukaryota > Metazoa > Chordata > Aves > Passeriformes > Rhagologus > Rhagologus leucostigma. Next base: position 539,067 of record VZTD01003142.1, on the reverse strand, counting down.
TGTTCAGTTTTATCAATAGAAAAACTGAAGTCAGTGACATTGTGCTGGAATTACAGCGTATGAGGTGAATAAAAGTAAAGTTGATTTACAGAGCAACCTAGCTATAGTTCAAGTTTGCCTGCATACATAACTTTCTTGAATGCTACTGCTTTCATTTAGTTTCTTTCCTTAAAGAAACTGGTAAATTCTTTTTCACTAGGGTACTAGTGTTTCATTGCCTTTTGACTCTTTCTCTTAGTATGTTTCACTGCACCTGTCTCTGTTGCCTTCTATTCTAGTTTGTGGTGGAATCTTGCTCCACATAAAAAAAATCATAGCCTAAAAAAAACCTATTATGGTAAACTTACATTTGTCTCTATTTTAGTATTTCTTTGCTGCTCCTTTGAGACTGTGTGCTGGAATCATTCAGACTTCTGTTACCCTAAAAACATCTGAATCCAAGCAGCCTGTTTTTCTCACCCAAATTCTTAAAAAAAAATTCTGTACTATTAAATTGAGCAAAAATTTTCTTAAAACACATCTAAATTGCCATAGTACAATCTTCCAAGCACGTCCTTATGATACCAAGATTTTTCTTTGCTGTGGTCCAAACTCACTGAGTGCATACGTGTCTGAACTTGTCTGCTTTCAAAACCATGGAAAGAAGGAAGTTCAGTCTTGCAAGCTGACCACATACTTCATGACCTACAAAGCAAGCAGATTTTCTTTAACTGTGAATGCACTTCCAGTGACACATGCTACTTAAAACTCACAGCTGATGTATTTTGTAGTTAGAGGTACAATCATTAATAAGAAAAAAAAGCGTAGGGGATTTTCTTATGCTGCCTTATCTTGGTGTTGAATAAGAAAATGCTGGGAGGAAAACTACGTGCTAAAGATAAGCACTGAACAAGGTATGACTGAGATTTTAATCATATAAAAGTCAGGTCATAAGAAGGTTTTCACAGCAGTCCCTTATCTGCTCTCTGCAAAGAGTGAAAAAGGCACACAACCAACAGTTTGCAGTCAATTATCTATTTTTGTTCAGAATAGTACGAAAATGCTGCTTAAGCGTAGTGAAGAGTACTTGGTTTATTTTTCCTCTCATGTGGATGAGAGTAAAAGGCCAAGTTCAGCACGCAGAACAAAATATAAAACAATCTGTATCTGTTTCTACAGCGAGAACTGGAAGGACTTTGTTACACGTGGTGTCACAGTGCTACTCTGAAAAGCAATACTACCCAAGGCACTTCGGCATCCCGTGAAAATCCCTTTTCCCCTCATCCATTCCAACTCACATTCTGCAAGGAGAAAGATCTACTTACTTTGCACAGTTCAGAAGTAGCAAAGTTCAAAGTTTACAGCCAGACTGATATAATATATGACAGCTTGTTAAGTTCAGTGACGATTTATCATCAGCTGAGGATTTGGCCAACAGTGTTTGTTCTCTAAACTGCATGACCCTGACACACCATTTAAACACCAACTAATTTCTTCATTTAAGAAGTGTACCCATGCTTTTTTTTCTACACAGTCATATTTATATTGAGACCTAACCTATTTACATGAGGATAAATCACTGAATCACTGTATTGAATTGCAGTGATGAAATTAAATTGCTTTTTATTTTGCAGGCATTGTGTTAGAAAACACTTTTCATAATATGAGAATCAAAACAAGCACCCATTTTATTGAAGAGCTGGTTTTAGTACTGATTGAGGCATGGTTCTCTATTCTACTTTCCAGTCAAAATTTGTTGTACTACCTGTTTTTATTATTATGATATTTTTAGCTGCTGAATTTCAGCACACATCTACCATTCTACTCATCAAGGTCACCTGGTTCTTTTTGTGTGACATATCAATTCTTTACACTAATAACACTGTATTCTTCCTGCTTTCAACAAATTTCCTCACACACTGCTGATATAGCCAGTGCCATTAGTAAAAAAGTTAAATGGAATTGCAGCAAAAATCATCTGCTGAGTAACATTATCAGCAAGCTACCTTCAACCTGGCACCTCCATTTAACTGCCTTTTCTTTCTCTCCTTAATCCAGTTCTTTATCCATCATGTAGTTGTCCCTTTATTCTTTCAGCTTAATTTTTTTCAAGAGGACACTGTATCAAACATCTCTACCTAAGTGAGCTTTAACATCTTTTCATTGCCTTCAAAATCAGCTGTCTTGATAGACTGCTTGAAAAGATACTGGAGAAAGCTTAAGAGAACCGAAAGATCATAGAAAAATTACACACTAGAACTGGCAACTGCAAAGGTATATTCCACCTTGAATGGGAAGACTGAAACCTTGGGATCACTACTGAGTTCCATCAGCGTCCTCAGCCCTCTGCAAAATATAAAGTCACGTTGAAGTTTGCAAACTAAAAAAATCCAGCCATGAGCACCTCATATTTTAAAACCAGTGACAAAGTGTGTAAGGTTGCTATTTCAACTTGCATGAAACAGTAAGAAAGAGTGACACAGTATTGGTGGCAAGAAAAATACTGCAAGTGGCATGGTAGTGGTGACAGATAAAAATGTGTTAAAAGAAGAACAAAATAGCAATTTGAGTATGAGGAAGAAACGAGTTTCTGAAGATAAGGAAAAAGCCTAACTAGAATGAAATGAGAATAGGACATCTTTTCAAGGAATAATGATAAGTATGGATAAAACAGTGTGAGTGTGAAACTAGCAATAAAGATATAAGTCTTTTAATGTGTCCATTTAAAGATACATCTGTGCTGAAAAAGCTATGATCTCAGTTTCAAGAAACAGAGTCATATGAGCTTAGGTCAGCTATTTGATGTATTTCTATAATGAAAATTAAAGTAGTCCAACTACTTACTAGCCACCCAAAACACAGGAGTGTTTTTTAGCCTACACTCCATCCTGTGCTGTTGTGACTATGTTTTCACAGTCACAAAACTACACTATGTAAGAGTCTGTCAGTACATTAGCAATTCCTACCCTGGTACAAAACACTTCTATTTATCTTTCATTTCATTCTAGACAAGCCTTGTTGAGTGTCACAGGAACTCTGTATCAGTAGAGGGGGAAAACAGATGCAGAACACAGACTGTTGTATCTGAACTCTTCCAAGTGTCCAGTGCTGCCTTTTTGATTACGACTTGCTGTGACTCATATACTACATTCATTCCAAGATACAGTTAGTCATTTGCTGTGGTATGATCATTGTTTCAGTTCATTATATTGCTAAGTTTAATATCTGCAGGGGGTGTAGGGGGAAGATCCATCAAAATGCTCTGGTAAATTGTTACTCTAAGAAATAAAGAATCAATAGGATGTCTGAGAAACATGCCTGAGAAAGTAAAAGCAGTCTCTTTATAGTGCAAAAAACTCCTTAACAGTTAAATTTTGCAAGAGGCTGTCATGGAAATTGAGGCAATAAAAAGTTCTACTGCGGTTTAAAACCTGCTATAAAGAATAACAGAAGCTGGAAATCTTTCGTGTTTGAAAGCAACCAAAAGCACTTTCAACCTGTGTAACTCTCTCTGATTTTGCAGTGATTCCCCTCAAAAGTTTAGTGGCTTCACCATCAAATTTTCCTGTTTTTAAAATCTTTCTTCTTTTAGTGTGAGAAAGTCTCTGAGAAACAGGAGAAATGACTAAATAAGTGATACTGCAAAGAAGCTGGTGCAACTAGTTATTCTTGAGAGCTGTCAAACACACTATGTAAACCACACTGAAAAAAATGGAGCAAAGTCTTTCCCCCAGTCTTATCAAATTACGGTAATCTTACCATGACAATAACCAGCACATTTTTGAAACACAAATGTGAACTCCTCAACTGAGTTTGCTTTTTCCTGAAAGAGGATATGTCCATTTTCAAACATAAAAGTGGAATCTGTCATTGTGTTGGAACGTGCACTCAGTGCACTGCAATAGAGCTTGAGAACCTTCTCAGACATGGCTTGAAGACTTCTTCAACAGTCAAGGAGAGATAATGAGGGATGGCATAATTAGATTTCAGAGGCTGGAGTCAAATTGGAGGACCTCAGTCTAAGGGCCTGCTACTGTCAGATAAGTCTCTAAGGTGAAACCTGTTCACAATGGATTTGCATTCTCAATCAAAATAAAACGGTTCAGCCTGGTGCTGTACAGAACTCCCAGAACCTGACTCATCTGTTTCCCACATCAGTGTGACAGACAGCACGTACTCCTGGTTGCCTGAGCTCTGTTCTTCCTGGCTAACAGAAAAAATGATTTCTGTTTTCCAGAGTCATCTCATTTGTGAAGAACATGACTGAAAATGAGATGTTATTTACAATAAATATGTGGATATATGACCTTTCATTTCATCTCCCTTGTGTGCATTGAAATAGTTAACAGTGCTGACATTTAATTACCATCCTACAGTTAGCACTGCACCAAGATGAGCTTGATAGCTCACACCTCTTCATATCACTTGTTCTCTGCAGGCCCACAGAGGATGAGGCCTTTTCTGCACCAATTATCTCCTTTTTCAGCCACAGCAAGCTGTCAGTTCAGCTCAGCTGTAAAACAAGATTTCATCTTGAGAGATGTAGCCATGCAACATGCTGGTTTGTTTCTGAGCCTTTGTTTGAGTAGAGAAATGCTGACGTGGATGTCATATATCTGCCCTAATGTACTCGTCATAAACCAATTGGTTATCACAGAGGAAATGTCAGCAAATTACTTGTAACCACTTTGCAGCATGAAAGACCATTCCAGAAAACAGTGGTGTGGTGACAGGTCTGAATTAAAACACTTGCAGCACTGAACCGTTCCTCTTTAACAGAATGGAATCCTGTGATGGTTTCTGGCAGGGATAGAGTTAATTTTCTTCATAGTAGTTACTATGGAGCTGGATTTGTGCTGGAAACTGTGTTGACATCACAGGGATGTTTTGAGCAGTACTTACACAGAGCCAAGGCCTTTTCTGATTCTCACACCACCAGTGAGTGGGCTGGGGGTCCAAAAGAGGCTGGGAGAGAACACAGCCAGGACAGCTGACCTCAACTGGCCATAGGGATATTCCAGACCATGTGGCATCATTCTCAGCACATAAAACTGGGGGAAGACCGAGGAAGGGATGCTTGGACCTATAATGTTTGTCTTCCCAAGACACTATTCTGCATGATACAGTCCTGCTTTCCTGGAGATGGCTGAACACCTGCCTGCCCTTGGGAATTCCTTGTTTTGTTTTGCTTGTGTGCATGGCTTTTCTTTACCTATTAACCTATGAGTTTTCTCACCTTTTTGATTCTCTCCCCATCCCACTGTGGGGGGAGTGAGCAAGAGTGAGCCAGCAGCTGTGTGGGGCTTTGTTACCAGCTGAGATTAAACCACAAGAAATACTTTTGTTTTGAAATACTCTATGTTTAGTGAAATTCCCAGAGGGAAGGGAAGATTGTGTCTTCCCTCAGAGCTGCTGAGTACACATTCAAGAGCACAGGCTGGGGCAGACACCATAAGGAGGACAAAGAAAGCAGATCAGGAGACCCTGGCAAAGGGGTTGATTGGAGCAGAACCACAAGAAGGCATGGAAGGGAGGGAAAAGGAGTTCAGATGCGGTCATGTCAAAAACGTGCAGCCTGACAAGTCAACAAAAGCTTGTGGCGTAGAAAAGGGGACTGAGGGAAAGAACCTGTTCTTTAGGGGTAGAGGAAGCAGAGGAGATTTATTTTCATATCTTTTATTTTCACGACTATAGCCAGCAATTCTGTGTTCCCTGCAGAACTGTCCCTTTCTAGCATATTGATTTATGTTCTAATAAAATATACTTTTATGGCTTTTGGTATGCTCAGAGAAATTAGAGAAAGCAGAGTATGTCCAGATTCAGCCCAACATGAGGTCCTAGCAACATCTCCAAACTGGAGGAAATGCTAAGGCTGACCAGGAAGGACAGGATAGGGCTGAGGATAATTTCTGTTTAAAGAACAGCCTTTGTGCTTGGGGTTCCTGTAGCTATTTACATATTAACTTCTGGGAATATACATTTTGGATTGCTCCTAAATAAAGCTAACTCTGTGGTAAAAACTAGCAAGTTTTGACATTTCCTGAGATTATATTTTAGCTTGAAATAGAAAATTTATCAGAAACTGGTATGAAAATGGATGATATTTTGGAAGCTCCCCATCAAGTATTACCCAGGCCCAGTCCTATTTTGCTTGTAAGTCACTTCAAAGTTACTTCAGAAACACAAATTAACCAAACCTTTAAGGATTTTTGGCAGACACGTTCTTCTGTAAAAGAAATCAAAAGATCATGTTTCTAGCAGCATGTACAAAAAAAAAAGGTAGCTCAAGGAAGAAAATTCACAATTAACATTTGCACTAATGCTGCTTACCTGCACTCTATCAATGAAAGAGGGCAGTAAAGTAAAAACAGTTTAACCTTTTATATTAATAAGGCATCTTTGCAAAAGTAGGAAGCTGTGTGGATAAGATAAGCAAGAAGATTTTTTACTAATAATCTGCCATCTGGGGAAGAGCTCTTGCCTTACTAAGAGCGTTCTGAATTATTAACAAGATGCAGGGGATTTCATAAGCCTTCTACAAACTTTCTGTAAACCTAAACTTGTATTTAAACTTGATTCAGCAGATTTTAAGCTGACTGATGTGGTTTCTTATTTGAAGTGAATGGTACCTGATTCATTCAGAGGAGAATATGACAGAAAGGCATGGCAGAAAGCACCACTTTCACTCCCTCTTTCTTTACAGCCTTGAAGCATGAACTTTTACATTACAATGAGCTGCTTAGGTGATGCTGAGTTGAAAGACAAGTAAAATGATGCTGCTTTAATATGTAAATGAAAGTGTACACAGTTAAATATGTACAACACTGTCATTCTTGGTCAACATTTTCAAACATCATCCAAAAAACCCCAGCTCCAACACATGGGCTTGTTCGAGTGCTTGGGTTTGCTTAGTCATTTTCAGATGAGGTCAGCCATACTCTGCATGACTCGGAGCTCTGAGGCTCTCAGCAATGTTAAACTAGGAGAGGAAACACTTTGTTCTCCAATTTTCAGAGACACTCATTGAACTCATCCAGAAACTATCACGAGACAAAAGGCTTCTTTCAGTTCCACTCCTGATAAAATCATCTGAGTTTAAAACATGCATCTCATTTCTTGGAATGCCATTAAGGAGAAAAATACTGGTCATTTAAAAACACCTCCAGTGTAATAATGCATCACAGAACACTCTTAATAGCTGAAGTGTCTTCACCCGAAGGATACTTAATACTCAAAATGAAAAGGCAAAAACATTTAAAGGAATATATAAGAACTTAAAATGCAGTGAGCTGTGTTCATTTAGCAAGTCAGCAATCATTTCCCAAGAAAACAGTCAAACAGAAGCAAAAATGCTTGAGCTGGAATGGTTCATTTACCTAGATTAAAGAAGATAATGAGGTTTCAGACAATATTATTGAGGTAAAACCAACTGTAGTTTTCTCAGAGAGGCCAATAGTAATGATTTGACCAATGATTTAAAGTTGATACTCATTAAGATCACTTCTTACAGCATTGTGAATGTTCAGGAACTGGGCCTCACATTGTGCTGAACAGCAGAGGTAATATAATTCCAGACCTGGGTAGAGGGTAGGGAAACCCAACAAAATCAGGTCTGGTACTATGGAGGAAGACTGACAAGGGTTTGACTAATCATGCAAAAATTAAATCTTCTAATTCTTTGCATGTTCCAGATGAACCTTCAATTGCTGCTTTAGTATATCTGCTTGTAAGGTTTGGGGAGGAGGTTAACATTTTTGGAATAACTTGTGAAAAATTTATTTGTCAGTACCAATCAGATTGGTTAACTTTAGCTGTCTGTCCAGATTAATGCATGGTTTGAAAGTAGTACTCTGATTTTCTCCTCACACACAGCTTTCAGAATGCCGCTAAAACCATTACTTTGCCTAAGGAAAGAGCAACTTGTGTTCCACCAGTGACAGAGAGAAGTGAGAGATCAGTGGTTTATGGGCCCAAACTTTAATGGCCACCTACTAAAAGAGGAAATGAGTGAAGTGGTAAATAGAAGTTTGTTTGGACTACAGCTATGGGTATTATTCCTGTTAACTCATTAATTGTGAATTTTCACTCACATACATTGTGAATTCTAGGGATTGCTTGCTTTTAATTTCAGCAGGAGCCAAAGCACACAAAAGTTCCATTCCCTCACCTACTCTTCACAACCTGTGCCTCGGACTCTTCTCTGAGTCTCACAAGTGTCTCACAAAAGAGGCTGCCTATGTACATGTAGGCAACACTAATGCACATATAAGACAACCCGGAGACATAAGGCAAAATCCTTTTGATGCCTTCAAAATCTAGAAACAAAACAACACACTTCTGAGACAATATTAATATATGAAGTAATATAAAAGCAGGTCTTTAACTGGAGGCATCCAGGTGCAAATATGGCAAAATGCATATGTGATACAGGAGTTCTACAATTTTGTAAGTTTAACAAATTAGCATATTTAACAACAGTGTCCAATTAGAAGAGCAGTTAGTTAAGTAATCCTCCATTTTGGTTCTGCCCCATTTGGAGCACCACCCCAGCCCACTCTACCCTGAGTTTCTAGACCCATATTTATTATGTCTAGGATACATGGTAAAAGAAAATAAGATATCCTTGGCTAAAGAGGCAAGACTAAATAATATTTCAGGAATGTAGCGTAATATGTGTTAGTGTTAGCCTATTGTTCTAAAATGTAGGAGGACAGGGGTAGGAAAAGTACTGGGAGCTACAGCCATGTATTAGAAATCTACAAAGCTACAAATATATGAAAAATATATAGAAAGCTTAGGCATCACTTTCCTCCTACACAAAGTTCCACCACTGTTATGTGCGCCTGTGTAATGCCTGAGAGGTGTAGACAAGGCCCTTGCCCACAGTGTTGGATTTTGTACGAATGCAGAAGTAAAAGTTGTTTACTTTGGTAGCAACAGTTCCAGAGAAAAGCCACTATCATGTGGCCAGATGCAATAGTCATATTACTATATTTTAAGCCCTGTGAGCAACCCACTGGAGGATTTGTTGATAAAAGAACACTCTTTGGACACTGAACTGTTCAAGACAATGGGCAGCAGTAGGGTCCTCTTCCAGTAGCCAGTCTTACCTGCTAAGACGATCCTCAGTGGGAAATTTGTTGATAGTATTGCGAGGGTTGGCTGTGACAGACCACTGCTCCATAATCCACAGCTGTAATAAGAGATGACAGACAATGTGCAGGTGAGCACAGCCATGGCCTCACGCTGGCATGTGCCAGTGCAGACGTCTCCTTGCAAAGTACAGATCCCAATTCCAAGGCTATGACATCCCTGGGCACCTTCTCACATGTTCTTTTTTTTTTCTCCTCAGGGAGCAGCAGAGTGTCAGTGACCGTAGGCAACAGCTCAGTGCTCACCTGCCCTCTCAAAGGGACTATAACTATGCTAACATGGACGACAACCCCCAAGGTTGGAGGCCCCTGCTCCTTGGTATACAGGGCTGATATGAACCTGACAGAAAGAAACTGCAGTGACAACATAAACTTGATCTTCAGACCAGGTCTGGCTCCTGCCCTTGAGATTCGGCAAGTGGGAATAGTCCAGGAGGGAAATCACACCTGTGAAATGGCATCAACAGAGGGGGTTTTCCACACGACGTACCACCTGACTGTGCTGGGTAAGGACTGTGCAGTAAGAAGAGGAGCCTTATAAAAAAAAAAACAAACTAGAGAGGGTAGGTATAGATTAGATATTAGAAAAAAAATCTGTACTGTGAGGGTAGTGAGGCACTGGAACAGGTTGCTCAGAGAAGCCGCAGATGTCCCAGTGTTCCAGGCAAGATTGGATGGGGCTTGGAGGCAACCTTGTCTAGTGGAAGGTGCACCACAGAGTGCATAGCAGAGGGGATGGAACTAGATGATCTGTAAGGTCACTTCCAAACCAAAGCATTCTGAGATTCTATGATTCTCGGTGGGACGAACTGTCATGCATTCCATTAATGGTATCTCCGTGTCTCCTTTCTCCCTTTTCCCCAAAACCCTTCTCCCTTTTTCTGTTCCCTTTTCCACTGTCTAGTTAGAAATTACTTCTGTGAAGCAATTTCCCATGTACTTACAGAGGATATGAACGGCTGTGGTGAGGCTCACACGAAAGGGGGAAAACTGTGCAAAAGGAGAAAAGAGACACTATCTTTGTCTCTTGTGGATTGGGCCTATGCTGCTGCAATGGGATGGGATGGGACCTCCAACTTTATCCTCCTCTTTTCACTGGGTTCGTTTTGCGTCGGGAACAAGAACAGCCCAGTCCAGCCGTGCCAAACTAACTCCATGCATCTCCCCTTGCTGGTGCTTTGCAGTCCCCCCCAGGCCGAGCCTGTACTGTGATGAGCAGGGGAGCCCCGTGTGCGAGGCAGCGGCGGGGAAGCCGCCGGCTCAGCTCTCATGGGTCCCAGAGAGCAGCTCCACTGCAGAGGAAAAAGGCCACAACAATGGGAGAGTGACTGTTCTCAGCAGGTTCACAGCAAATAGCACCAGTATGACCAACATGACCAACGTGACCACCTGCATGGTGTCCCACCCAGCTGGGAACTGGAGCCAGTCCATAGCCTGTTATCCCTCAGGTGAGCTTCCCTTTGTATGTTCGGTGTTCAAAACCCTGTTCAGCTTTGTCAGCTCTTGTTCCTTCTTGGAAGGAAAATCTCTAAAAGATGTAGAAAGCTTCACTGAAGTGCTGCAAAGACAAGGGTATCATCCCCAACTGCCTTTGCCCAGAAACATCACCAGCATGTTTTTGTTCTGGACACTATTTCCTAATGGTTTCTTCCTTTAGAGGGATATATATAAATGTCGTAGTGTTCTTTTGGTAGTGGAAATGCTTTTGGAAACAAAGACAAAACAGTCATGATCTTTGTGTTCAAATAATACCTTTCAATGGGAATATCAGCAATTTTTTTTAGATGCAAATTTAAATGTCATTGTAAGAGGGAGAAAGAGAATCAACTCTTGTGTGGCTAGCAGAAAAAAAATAAATTACTTCATGCCAAGTTGTGAATGTCTGACACTGTATGACAGTTGGGTTCTGGTCTTTGGTTTTCTTGTTGCTTTTGAGAACTACACATGAGTACTGAGAAAAGCTGAGTCCTTGAGAGGGGCTCACGTGTAGCTTAGCGAAAAATATTCTGAGTGTCCACTGTGGGATTTGTGAGACCTACTTTTATCTCTGACACAGACTCCATTTGTGTTTCTCAGCAAAGTTTCATTACTGACTTTCCCTTCTGCTGAAGGACATTCTATTTCTTTTACAAGCATGCTGAAAATGTGTGTATGTGCTAAAACAACTTCTACTGAAATAGTACAGAAACTGAGAAGTAAGAAGATATAACTGAGACTAACTCTTTGTGTTTAGAGAAAACCAACTCTTTCCTGTATGCCTACATCATTCCTTGTGTTCTGATCATTATCCCCTTGATGGCTGTCATTTACTTCAAGCTCCGCTGTGATAGGTATGTATGCATGATAAGGTGCTAAGGAAATATTGTCTAGTGCTAGAAGAAATTTTAAAGTACTGTTTCTGTCTTGAAATCATATGATTCTGTCAGTCTGTGCTGCTGTGAATAACTGAATTAAGTACATCAAATATTTCTGTGCTGCAGACACTGTGCATTGCACACATCTTCACGGAATAATGCACTAATATAAATCAAATATAAATGGGAAGAAGTTGGTCAAGGACCCTCACTGCATTGCCTTCTAAAGAGGAACCCTTCATTCTGATAGGAATATGTGAGAGTAAAACTGTTTTTCAGATACTGTGATAGTCTGCCAGTGTCTCTCTTGGTTAGATCAGGGCGTTTGTTCTGCTGCCTAATGAGTTCTACTAAATGCTAGAGGACTGAGCAATGCCAGCCTGCCATATGAACAGAAGGGACAGCAGATTGTATCTGTATTTATGAAAAAGTTCCCTGGGTGAAGCTGGAGTCTAGCCCCTTTAGGATTTCCTATGAAGAAAAAAAAGTAGTTCCAAGGAAAATCTACAGAAATCATTTGTGCAGTGGAAAGCTGAATTAGTACTGAAAACCTCAGGTATGTTCCTCATTTTCCTGTTCAGAAACTGTTTTTCTCTCAGGCCTTTTCCCTCTGAGGTGAAGAATTAGTTCAATACAACTCCACTAACCACAAAATGTATATCCTTACAGAGGGCTTTGATTTTAATCTTTTGCTTCCATTTTATGTACAAGCTCCCACAAACATGAGGAAAGACCTCTTAAGAAAATTAGGGTGCTGTAATTTCAGGATCAAAAGTCAAGGAGAGAGAAACATGAGAAAGCTCTGTTCTTGAAGAGAAGAAAAATAAATGTTTCATAAGCTTTTGATCAAAGAAACCAAGCTGTGATCCAGCCAAACATGCTTTAATATTTGTTTTCTTTTTGACAGGTCATGCCACAAAACCAAGCCTCCTGAAATTGCTCCTACACATTCCCAGCAGGTAAGGAGAATGATGCAAATTACAACATCACCAAATCATGGATCTTCTGATAGCCCTGGAAACATGATCAGTAAAGGGAAAACATTAGATTTTTACTCTCTGCTTTCAACAGGTACTACCATGTCTTACATATTTACTCTTAGCTTTTTATAGGACAAAACAAAGCTTATCTTCACCACAATTTTGACTTGGAACAAACACTAGAGGTGTGTTCCAACAGCAAACACTCAGATACTGCCATCCTTTAACCTTAACAAGGAGTGAGTCCCAACACATTTCCCTTGTCATATCAGATACTCTAACCACAACTGCTCTCCAAATAATAATCAGGAAGGGAGGCAATAGCTTGGGTTGGGGAATATTAAGAAAACTATTAGTGAACAAGAAGATTAAGCAACAAGATTAACAGATACCAAGAGAAAAAGAATACCTCTTTTGGTGTCCAGAATGATAATGTGTGAGTTTTGAAAGCCACTCTTTATCTTGCATGGTCAATCCACATTCAAAGAAACAATCATACTCAAGACAATGGAAGGAGTGCTGAGCTGCAAACTGGGAGATATTATTGGACTCCCTATGTTGTTAGAAGCTTCCTGTGTGGCTGAGCAATTCACTCGTCAGATCTGTCTCTGTTCTCTGCTGCCAAATCCAGATAACATCATCTCTATGCAGACCTTATACTGTATGCAGTCTTATATTCTATCTGTGCACCCACAGTATACACTAGGCTCAAAATCTGTCATCAACTTAAAAAGATGCTTCAGTTTCTGAAGAGATTTAGTCATTTCTAGTTATTACTATTCCTGCTGTTCCGACGTCCCAGCTGTTGCTGACAGACACAGCTGCATTAATGCAAAATAATGGTTTAAGTACCAGTGTTCTTGCTGTCATGTCACGTGACTTTTATTAGCATGTCTGTAGACTGAAATTGCAGACTGATGGGGAATAAAACCAGGTCAAGACTCCAGCATATTATTTGCTCTTTCTAGAGAATTAGAACCTAAGACAATTTTTTTTCAGGCCAAAATAAGTAGAGTAAAAGGGGAGAAAAAGGAGGCAAGCGAAACAATACCTTAGCTTTACCCTCCAAATCTTTGACAGAAACAGCAATCCACGTACCTAGGTAGAAAAAGCAATAGCATTGTTTCTTTTTAATTTAGTTGAAGAGGAATAAATATGAAAGCACTACTTCCCAGTTATTTTCTTCTGTCCAGATGAAAGATTTGCAGAGTCTTGCCAAACTAAACTCCTCCTTGTGTTCACAGTTCTTGGTTTTGTTTTGCTAGGATGACACAATGGAAGTGGAACCTTATACTACTTATGTGCAGAAGGAAAATGTAATTTACAACTCAGTGTCTGATCTGACAGTGCGGCAGAATCTTCCACAAGACCTGTGTACAGAAACATGAATGATTCAACAACACTGGAAGAGGAAAGAGATACTTTATAGAAGACTGCTTATAGAAAGAAACTTCTCCGGAGATTTCTTCAGATTTTGGGGAAGCATAGATCACTAGGTCTGTTCAAAGACCTCTGCTTGATGATGAGTCTGTAGTTGTTTTTTTTCCCCGTTTTGCTTTCTTCCTTGGGAAAATGTGTTATTCCTTGGGAAGATGTGACTGACCACACACCATAGTTTTCCCTGGAAATGAAGTTGTAACCAGTCTTCCCTTTGCTGTTCTTGCTTTGGAGATCCTAGTTTTGTCAGTCACTTGTAGTTACTTTGATGCACTTGACACTATGATGACACATTTGGGAGACCAGAGGAGTGTTATGTCTGAACTAAAACAAAACACTCTTCCACCAACAGCCACTTTTTTATAATTCATATGTTAGTAACACGTGACCTGAGTACTGATCATTCCTGAATACCTCAAATAGCAGAAGACAATGGTAGGGAAGACTTAGTTTTGAAAATGGAAATAAGGGATAAATTTAGAAGGTCATCCACTAAGAAAGAGACTGCACTAGCATGACTAATTCACTTGTTAATTTCATATCCAGTATTTTGAGATGCCATTATGGGATGTCATCCAGAAGAACCTGGACAAGGTTGAGAAGAGGGCAAATCGGAGTCTCATGAGGTTTAACAAGACCAAGTGCAAGGTGCTGCACCTGGGTTGGGACAACCCCTGGTATCAACACAGGCAGGGGGATGAGCAGATCGAGAGCAGCCCCGCTGAGAAGGACTGGGGGTGGATGAGAGGCTGGACATGATCCAGCAAAGTGCACTTGCATCCCAGAAAAGCAACTGTATCCTGGCTGCATCCAAAGCAGCGTGGCCCAGCAGGGGAAGGAGAGGATAATGGCCCTCTGCTCTGCTCTGCTCTGGTGAGACCCCACCTGCAGTGCTACATCCAGCTCTGGAGTCCCAGCACAGACAGGACATCGACCTGCTGGAGCAAATTCAGAGGAGGCCACCAAGATGATCAGAGGGATGGAGCACTTCTGTGAGGCAGGGCTGAGAGAGTTGGGATTGTTCGGCCTGGAAAAGAGAAGGCTTCAGGGTGACCTAACTGCAGCCTTCCAGTACCTGAAGAGAACCTGCAATAAAGACAGGGATGGACTTTTACAAGAGCGTGTAGCGACAGCGCAGAGGGGGAATAGATTCAAACTGAAAGAGAGCATGTTTAGATTAGATATTAGGAGGAAGTTTCTTTTCTGTGAGGGTGGTGAGACACTGGAAGAGGTTGCCCAGAGAAGCTGTGAATGCCCCATCCCTGGCCGTGTTCAAGAACAGGTTGGATGGAGCTCTGAGCAACTTGGTCTAGTGAAAGGTGTCCCTGCCAATGCAAGGGGGACAGGAACTAGATGATCTTTAAGGTCCCTTCCAACCCAAACCACTCTCTGATTTTGTGATTTCCACTAAATATGTTCATTCTGTGTTTCAGAGCGCTGGTATGATTATTTTTCCGTAAGATTCTATGAAGATATGACATTCCTCTCTTTCTTAAGAGTATAAGCATTAAGATACTGTAAAATAATTACATTACTCAAAACCCATAGGCTACTTTTACCAGAAACAAACTTGAAATATTTCACAAAACAAAACAAGTACAAAAATATCTTCTATAAATGTGCAATAATGTACAAAAGGATAAAATGCTTGCTAATTGTAGGCATATTTATTTTAACTACCACAACTGAAATTGTTTTTCATTTGTATGTCTAGATATTTTACTCATATTCTTTTCAATGTACTTGCAAGTTCACTATTTAGTATGTAAATTAGCTTATGTATCTTATTGTGTCTCATTTTGAGGTGACTTATTTTCACCTTCACAAAATATCCTTTGGGAATAAGTAAAATAAATTGTCTTCTATATAACAGCAGTTCTCAAACTTTTTGGATTGATGCCTTTCTAGCTAAAGTACGAACTGACTTTACAGTCAGAGTAAAGAAATATATTTATAAACATCTGTTGACTGCCTCTTATTTGAGTATTTTAAAAGACTAACTGGGTACTTGGTCTGATTGTAGCATCAGAAGAACTGGATGTTTCCTTCTGAATTGACACATATTACTAGAGCTTTCTTTTGAGCTAAGCTCCCAAGGGCTATGACATAGTGCTTGGAAAACAGATTTCTAAACTGATTGCAGTTCCTAAATGTATTACTTACGTAAACCAATACAGTTGGTTATTTACTCTCACTCTAGCAGCTATGAAACAGCCACTCTCGTCCAGGTGCTCTCTGCATGCAAGTATTGCTTTTCTCCATGTCATTTTAGACTGGAAGGGATCAAAGCTGAATATCAAGCAGCTACAAACAACTTTTAAAGGAACCTCCATTTCCAGTGACTGACCAAGGAAGAGAGATAGTCAACACAGGCATAATCCTCTGAAATTCCCCACTTAAAACAGGTGTGATACTGACCAGTGATCTTTTTTCCCACTCAAAAATAGAGTGCCATCACTTCTTAAGACTTTTTTCTGTGGCCTGGAGAGTGGTTTATGTTGTTTAGTGTTCATAAATGGGGTTCATTAGTTCTTGAAGGTAGACTGTTGCCAGTTTATAAGCAATATATTATATTTACAGAAGTGTATCACCTGCTAACCTGCTGTCTAGCTGTAGGGTTTTATGATCCTTCACAGGCCTGTCACACTGGACTAAATCACATAAGTTCCAGACCTGGCCATTGCTAAGTTGCTAACTGGTTGATTATTTTCTTTGTCCTTTACTTTGTTCCACATTCAGACCTGCTATGAGCAGAAAACAGGATTTTAGTTTGTAACTGTGATAAATAGTATTGAGTTAAGAGTCTTATGTATACACACATATACAAGTGCATTTTTTGTCCTTAGCAGCACAGAAATCTAAAGCAGAGAGTCCCTTCCTGCACTCCTCTTTCTCCGTCAGGGTGCTTGCTGCTCCTCTCTGCACTGTGCTGCTATTGTGGTGCAGACATCCTCCACACAAAACTGCTCTGTTGGCTGTTTCTTAGCAGTCGGGCCAGCCTGCCCTCTAAACTCCCCAGCGTGTTGCAAAGTCACAGGAAGAAAGTCAGCAGCTTTTCAGCTCATCCCGTACAGAAAGGTTTTGGCTTTAACCACATTTACCAATGCTCTATCTCGTGCTGCAACATTTAATTTTGGTAAATTTGCATCTCGCACTTTTACTGCTATATTCTATCTTCACACGCATGTTTCAGTCTTCTGACAGTTTATAACTGCCATTCCTGCTCTAAACAGGGAGTTAATTATCACAGTTATCTTATGTCTGTGGAGAGTCCCGAGCACCCAGCTCACACACACAGCACGTCAGCAGATTCTCTGCTGCTGTGCATCCACAGAATAGCTGCTCACCTATTCTTTAGGATGGCAGCGGAGTACTAAAAAATGGATGCACCACAAATCCTGAGACTGAACATAGCTTCTGTACATGCATCATGTCCTGGGCCTCCCTAAGTGGAAATAGTTTCAAGGGAACAAGGTCAAGCCCTTCATCACCCATCACAGCAACATGTAAGATTTGGTTACATTGCAAATATTAGCAGAAAAGTCATTATCTTATCACTTACCTGCTTCAAACAGCTTTGCTAATAACAGAGTCCAGTAAAAGTGGTGTTTCAGACATTACCCTGTCTCTGCATCCCAACAGCTTTCAGGATTTACAACTGCATTCTCCTTCCAGTATCCACTACTCATATTTGTTTGTTTACTACTTATAGCCTAGTTTGTAACCCTGCTGTCCATCATAACCTTCTGGTTCAGTGTGTGACTGCTGCAGTTCTGCCCAGCTTACTTCCACTTATGAATTAAAATGACTCCAGGATCTTCTGTTTTCATCCTATCGGCTATACAAATTAGAGTTTTTATGTTAGAACTGGATGACTTTCACAAGAGCATTCTGTCTCTAGATGTAGCAAGGACTTCTTCATACACATCTAAAGAATGAGGGTACTTACACAAATCTGGAGAATGAGTGTATTGGCAAAGGAATGCTAAATAATTATTTTCAAAAAGCCCAATATATTAAAATAAATTTTAAAAAATCTAAAATCCTTATAAGCAGAATAAAAACTGATTCATATTTGATTGGTAGGGAAAGAAAATTGTACAGTGCATTTAGTCATAACTAGAAAGAAAGATAAAAAATACGTTTGCACGGAAGCTATGCAGTCAGATCAAAACCTATTCACAGAAAATACTAAGCAAAGAATTTTCACTACTAAATATATTTAAGAATAAATATGTAAGAAAGGCTTCCACAGCCTAACCTGTTCTCCCTTGCATTCACCACTGAGAAATCTTTTCTCTCTGATGGACTAAAGATGACAGCTATTTTTGACCATGTGTTAAGTTTAAAAATAATTCACCTCATGCTTTTCGTCATTTACCTCAGATAGCACTGTCCTCAGCCAGGAAACTGCATAAACATACAGAAAGGTACCTCATCACTTTTATTCAGTATCTTTGCTAAACCTCTTCAATGACATCTGCTCAATAGAAATTACATTCTTAAGGGTGTGGCCATGCTGGAATTATTGCTAATTAATATATACAGACTGTCTTCTAATTTCCTTGTGGTCCCCATCATCTGCCTCTGTCAGCATTGCCCTTCAATATATGCTTAAAACTTCAGGCATTAGAAGGCAGATGCTATCTTGAAGTTCTAAGTTTGCAAAGCACCTTGAATAAAGGGATCATAATCCAAAACTAGGGATCCAACACCTTGTAAGAATACAAATTATAAACAAGATCTGTAAACCAAACTGGACAGGAAGCTTGTTTGCTAAGTATTATGATTTATACTAGCCAATTCACTCCAGGAGATACTGCTTGCATAAAAGCTTCCTCACTCATCAGGGCACATGAATTTCTCCATTAAAAAATCTGAGAATCACACCTGCTTCTGTCCACGGTATCATAGGCACTGGATGCAGGTGCTAATGCTATGTAGCAATATTCCAGCCTTTGAGCCATCAAACCCTTAAGACTGCATTTTGCTCTGCCAGTTTTCTTTTTTTGTAAGGGCGTATTCTTATCACACAATGTACCAGTCCTGCTGTTCTTAACATTTATTCACTGAACTCCAGTTGCTATTATATAGGTGTCAGCATTACCTTTACCAATCAGCAGCTGCAAAACACTGGTACACAAATAAGCTCAAAGTGAGGAGATGCACACAGTCAGCTCTCTTCTGATAGCATCAATGTGCTTGTTGCAGAGTAGTTGGGACTGACTTGTAAAATGACTGTAGCAGGATACTTGTTAAGAGAGGTTATTTTGATGGCCTATTTTATCTTCAGTTATCTTGATCTTCAGCCTCCCACAGCTGTTCAGTAAGGCAGAAAGTGATATGTCACTGTGGTAAATTGTGGGAGAGAGAGGAAAACGGGAGTTCACAGCTTTGCTGCACAAAGTTATAAATTTGTTTATTCTTTATGAAAGATTCTAGGGTTTTTCCCTTCACTTCAAAGCTACTCGGACACATATTTTTTTCTAGCTTAGTATTTTCAGGTATATTTCAGTATATTTCATCCCGGGAATAGGAAACATTCTGGCTATATCCAAATGAAAACAGTAATTCAGGAACATATTATGACCACTAGATGACAGTTTTACCTCACGCTATGAAAAACACTTCCAAGGGAGAAGCATCAGTTCTCCAAATACTCTCTTATTAGATTTGGGATTGTAGTGACTCATTTTCCTACATTTAGAGCTTAATTTGTTGCGGAATGTTCTCACAAAAAGAAAAAAAAGTCATTTTCTTCTGCATAACAACATTGAGAAATAAGGCAATTAAACAGAAAACCAACAAAAATAACATACTGTGCACCAAGAAACTCCTTAAAACATCATTGGACATTTCTCCATGGTATACACAACTCGCAAATGCTCAGTGGTAAGTATGTTCTGAAGGTATAGAGAAGAGAATAGGGAAAAATTAGTGGGATCTCTAGGGCTGGCATTGTAAAAGGCAAATGAGGGAGTGATCAATGAGAATTAAAAGGATTGCAGATAGGAACAGGAGTTCCCTTCCTTTTTCAGCACTCCAACTTCACAGTGGAAAGGCTCATTCTTCTCTTTATTTTAAGTATCAAAATCTGTCTACTGCCTGGGGTCCACAGAGCAGCTGATTCTTCCCTGCAGGCCCCACTGTCCCCATACCTCCTTGGCTACTGCTTCAAGACAGGAAGTAGGTGTGTGTCAGGTGCCAGCAGGGAGCCAGCAAAGGACAGGGATGTCTGAGTTAGTTAGTCCTCTTGCTGGTAGGTCCAAATCTACAGATTTGCAGTAGAAACCTTAGGAGACATCCCATGCCTTCAGTAAAATCTGTCCCCTCAGTTCCACAGATCCCTGACCTCAGTATGAGTAACAGCAGAGCAAACCATCTGGTCCAGTGGTTGCTCTATTCAGAAAACTGATCCTTATACTCTAGACAAAATAAACATCTGAAGTCACCTTTGTCCACATATCCTACTCCTGTCCCTTGTATGTCCCTCACCTGTAAACCTGAGAGTTACACAGTTCTTGACAAGGTGGGATCCTTTAGGGTGTCCATTGACATCACATGAGAGTTGTTATCAACCTTAATCTCCATCTTTCAGTTTGGCCAGAGAAAAAGGAAGTGGGCAAGAGATCCCTGCATACCAGCCCAACGGGTAATTGTGATCAAAGCCTGATGGAAAACGCAATGGAAAAAGCACACACTGGTCACTTTCTGCTTCCATGAAGGGCTAAGCTGGGGAGAGCCATGTAAACAAGAAGAGTTGATTCTGGCCCTGCCTATTGAATGTACGACCTATGTATTACCCCTCTGCTACAAGGGGCCTTTCTTTCTTGAGGCAATCCTATGAAAGTGGCAAAGAATTTCTGATCACAGGGAAACATACACACTCCTCAGGAACATTTATTTCACCAGCCCTTTGACTCTTCCCCTGCACCCTTATGGCTCTCTCACAGTGAAAACCAGGGACCAGATCCTATTAAAAGTTTGCATCCCGTCACAGTCATACACCTTAATGCCCTTCACATTTCTCATGAGTGACCACTTCATATCCTCAGTTCAACTCACCCCTCTCTGCAAGCACTCAGAACACTCAATACTGAAATGCTGATGAAAATGTTGAGTGCTGCCAGCACGAGACTCCTGTACGGTCACATTACAGACACACTGCGGATGTCTGAAGATGTGCACACTGGGCTATATAATGTGAAAAGCTGTTTTTCCAAACAGAAAGCAAACAGATGTCTGGGCATGGACTTGTGTGATCCATCATGCTCCTTCGCATGCTGTTTCAGGAAAGGGAAGTAGGTGGGTGTGAGGTTCCAGCAAAGAACAGGGACATCTGGGCTAGCTGGTGGCACCAGCATAGATCTGCAGAAGAAACTTAGGGGAGGTTATACGGAGGTGATTTACAGACGAATGACTGTAGTAACATGCCTTTTAGAAGTATTTACCACTGGCTGGGTGCAGTGCAACTGCCTCTTTCCAGCTCCAGGACCTCCATTTCAGGAAAGCAACTCAGCACATTACAAATCTGCTATCAAGGTGAAATCTGATTTAGGGAATATCCAAACCAAGATGCTGCTATAAATGTAGGAACTGCCACTGCCACAGCAGAGCAGCATGGGAGGCAACAAAAAAGTGATTTTTAAAAAAAACATAGTTCCCTTTACCTTGTTAATCCAATAAGGTTCATGTAAGTAGTCAGTCATGGCTCTCTGGGCTTAGTATCAGTATTTTAAGAGCAGCCCAGAATATTGTAGCAGACGAATAATATTGCCTTGCCTGTCAGTAAATACTTCCTAGCCAAAGATCTTGCAGCACTTCACCATTACTTCTAAATTTAACTTTATCAATCTGCTTTGAATTATCATCAGTATTTTAAAATTAAAATCAAAAGTATCATCAATATTTTCAATAGACAAGAATATAAAGGGAAAGAAGGATTCAGTGATTTGCACACAATCACCAAGAACCACATTTTGCCTACTCAAAAATCAGGACAGATCTACTGCAAGAGGAAGTAAAAACTAAAAATAATAATTAGCACGCTCTAATCTTCCTTAAGAGAAAAAAGAGTTTGTAATACTTTAATAATCAAAAGCCAGTTTCTTCACCTCTACAAGCCTCGCTTTTCCCTTGAGTAAAACTATAATGATATAGATCCATTTTGTGATGTGCATTGTCTTCTACTTATGACAGATACTGTGTAAAAACTAAGTATTGCTTTTATCATCAAAGCGCAGCCATCTCTGAGCCTGAACACAGAAAGCTGAGAAAACTGAAAATTTATTTAAGAGTCACAGAATAGAAAGTGAAAATTGTATCACCAAACTGAAACTGGCAAACTGAGTTTAGATGGGCAAGCTGTCCTTCAGCCCCTAACATTTGCACCATGTCACAGAAGAGTGTATAATATCCTCACAGAGAATAATACTGAGAGTTTTAATGTCTTTTGGTATTTGATTTAAGATGTCACTTAGCAGCAAATAAATCACTGTCTTTTGTCTATTTGCTAGGCAATGCTTTCCACAGGACACTGCTTTTTGTTTGCTTGTTTGTTTTCCCATGGTGTCCTCACTTCACACTGACCAGTGCCCAGCAGTGGTTTAGCTGCACAAGCTGAGGAGCTCCCGCCGCGGAGTGGAAAGGTTACACAAGACTCAGCTGCTAACACTCCCAAGGCTCGAAATCTACAAACACTGCCACGTGTATGTGGGGGTGGGAGTGTGGATTTCAAAAGAACTAGGAAAAAACCCTGCAAAACCAATGTACAGTATTGAGACTTTGGTTGTTCATCATCTGCTTTCGCTTACTATTTCAAGCTCTATTGCACCAGCCAAAAGTAAACAATTATTTTTTCCTTTTTCTATCTGTAAGCATACAACAGGACACAGAAAATCACTTAGATGGCCACATGACAGTGAAAGAGAGCTTTAGGGAACTAAAATACAGTAGGACTACCTTGAAGAATTTTAGGTATTATTCCAGGTAGATATATGCTCCCCTTGGTTTCCTCCTCACATACTCGCATCAGAAGAAGGAGAAGTAGTTCTAGAAATGAAAAAGCTACTTTTGAGGGGTAAAGAGGAGAGAAACTTTGTAAAAATTTCCATGGTGACTTTTCAGCTTATAACCAGATTCCATGCAGCTTATTCATCCCATAAAGGGGGCAAATATCAAGTCACATACAGTCCAACAGATGATCACTTAAATACTTTTAATGAAGGAGGATTGTATTTCCCATGCCCTGGCTAAAGATTAAAAGAAAACTATTAGAGCTGGAAGTGGACACCAAAACTTTTTTTGATGCCAGCTCTTTCTTCAGACTTTCATCCAAAACATACTTAATTTGGCAGCCTACATAGAGGGCTGTGAAATCATAAAGAGCCACTGTCCAGTTCTTACCTCTGTAGGACAGTGAACCAGATCTAATCCTTGCAGCTGTTTTGATCAAAACGTTTTTGCCAAACTAGACACTCTTTTATTTTTTTCCCCCTGCTTTTCTGTTTTTGTGTTGTTGTCTGGAACTGGAGGGGCTCAGATGACAACTTTTTTCCAAGAACTTTTGAGACTATTCCCTCACCTGTTTTTTAGCCACATAAAGAAAAAATAAGAGACGGAGATTGCTGGGAAGGAGTAGGTGGCAATGTCTTGCGCTGAAAAAAGACTGAATGGC
This sequence comes from Rhagologus leucostigma, assembly GCA_013397725.1. Taxonomy (NCBI): domain Eukaryota; kingdom Metazoa; phylum Chordata; class Aves; order Passeriformes; genus Rhagologus; species Rhagologus leucostigma. The sequence goes on along the minus strand of VZTD01003142.1, from coordinate 515,489 downwards.
ACAAGGGATGATGAGGCCTTGCCTTTATGCTTCTGGTTCAAATCTGATGTGACTTGATGATTCCTAACTGCTTCGTTTATTATTGTAATCTCTAGGGACTAATCAAGATGGACAAAGATTCAGTAATTACCATATAAACAAGGAGCTGTAGACAGTCCTTGACCTAAGGAACTTGTAAGTTAAACAGACACACCAACACGACAGAACAGGATGTTATCAGTGATTTTGGAAAGCATGTGCAATTGTAGCAGCATGTTTCGTACTTTAATGCCCAGTCACACCTTCCTGGATCAAAGAGAAGATTTTACAAAAGGGTGTGAGATACACAAATGTATAGAGGAAACTCACCTTAAATTACTGACTCTGTGAGCTAGTGAAGAGATAAACTCTTCACTGAGAGTTTCCATTTCCCTTGCAACATCCTGTAGAAACAAATGCTGGATCTTGTGCCGTTGCAGTCAATAGTGCATTTTCCATTTAAAAGCTCAAAGCAAAAATAACAAACTACGTTGTTATGATGACTTTTACTGGGCAGGCATCAAGGCAGTTAAGTAAAAGGCATGTAACCCTCACTATATCCCCATTGAGGAGTGGGGAAAGTAGGCAGCAGATAAAATATAAAGCATGAAAGATGGGACAGAAATTATCTACAGGTAAACAATAATTTAGAATTAGATTGGTAGGACAGAACTCAGGGTCTGTCCCATCACCTTGAGCAAGACTGATCAATAGGCTGTATATTGTCAGAAACCTAATAATTGAAGGTACACTGAGACAGAGCAGAATTCATATGTAAATTTAAATAGAATAATTCCTGCACCAATAATCCCCTGATCTTTGAGTGCACGAAATTCTCTCTTTGAAACTGTGTTGCAGTACTGGCAGTGATTTAGTGTAGGGAAGACTGTGCAGAAGTTACGCATATGAGGATAACTAGTGGATTTCAGTTCCAGGGAGATTTACAGCACTTTTTCTGGCATCATATTCAAATTTTAATGCTCTATGAAGTCAAATTTTAGTCACTATATTCTGCTAGGTGTTAAGAGATGATGCTGTAATGCATGTATGAATTATATTCCCCTTTGATCTGCAATAAAAAAACCCCCATGTGTCAGTAATGTGAGAATTTGATCTCACCAGAGAATTGAAGGGCAGATAAGCTAAAACCTAAAACAAGTAAATAATGTTCTTTGGGGAATAATATCTGGCAGTTTACTAAGGGAATTCAAAAGTATAAATATTTACAGTAGGAGGTACACAGATTTCTCATAATATTATAGCTGATTCCAACTTGGAATACACGCTGTTTTGCTTAAGCTTATTTCATTTGCTTTTGAAATCTGATCCATACTCTACATATAAACTTTATTATTTGCTCATCCTTTTTGTCCCAATGCCTGCACTATTATTTTTCTAGAGTTTGTCTCTCATTGGAAATTCAATGTGCTTTTAAATTTAACCAAAAGATTGCCTTGACAAAAAGCTCTGAATAAAAAAGCAGAATCCTAAATTGATATCTACAAAACAGATTTGTGCTGTATATATGCATTTATAGATATATGTATGTAACATCACTATTATTTAGTGTTGTTTATGTATTACTGGTAAATTCAGAGATCCCAGTAAAAACCAGGGATAGTTTACCATCTGAATAGTCAAAATAGGTACAGTGTGTAAGAAAATAACTTCAAGTCTTCATGACAGATGTATACTTTCAATCTCTTTTACTTCATGCCTTTAATGCATCTCAAAAAGAACTTGCAAATTAAACAACACTGAGTTTTACACCTATCATTAAAATAAAAAGAAATCAAACATCTTGTAATAGGCAGGCCCCAAAGAATGTAGCCATTGTCAGCACAGAGTGACACATCTACCTTAGGAGCGTGCAACAGCTCCAGCACCCATGCAAGGAAGATCATAGTTAAAATAAACTGTGAGGCTCTAGCTAGGACTGGGCAGACCTCAGACTATGCAGAGATTCCCAACAGCTTTTAAGTGTGTAGATGCTGTCTAGGCCTTCTCTGAATAAGCCTCAGAAGTGTATGCTCAGTAGACACTCCGAAGACACTCTGAAGTGTCACTCAGAAGTGTCTACTTAGTGCCTTCAGCCGCAGGTGTAAGTACATTCCAGGGTCACAGTTGTGTCAGTCTAATATACTTGATACAGCCACCCATGAGATGTAGGGACAACTCTGCCTTGGAAGCTCAGCCCTCAGAGATTTGAGTCAGGCCCAAATCTGAAGGCCAAACACCATTAAAGTAGCAACAGTTAAACTAGGCATTAAGAAACCAGAAATGTATCCTTGTCCTGGCCTCATTTTATTTGAAGTAATATAACTGTTTTATTGGACAGATCCCTAGATTGTTGTCAAGGGATTGAAATTAGGTCTTGTTATCCACCGAAGCCTCAGAGATCCAGGAGTATAAGGAAAACTTGTGATTCTCTTACAGATAGGGGATGACTTTGCTTTCAACAATCTATCACCATTCAGGCCAGGCAGATTCTGTTCCTCAAGGACTATCTAAAACAATGGATTGCAGAGGCAAGCACAGCCAGGCAACAGAATCCAAGGATTTAGTCTTGCAGGGCTGCATAGTGATCAGCAGTCAAGTAACTCCAAGGCATGAATTTTAGATTTAGAGCAAAGATCTGACAGCCCTTATACAGCTTTGCTGGGAAGGGGAATGTGTATGATAATACAACTTCGTGGTGCACTACCTATGAGCGAAGCAGCTCCCACTATAGCAGGTTTTCATGAGTGACTGCAGCCAGAAGGCGCTTTGACCACAGCGGCAGCAGCCAGGGTAACAGTCCTACTCAGAAATTACATTCTTAGCCACTGTCTGTAGTGTGCCTCATCCAGCTGGCCGAACGGCCTCTGGGTTGAGAGCACTCACAGCAGTTCAGAGTGAGTGTGGACATAGGACACAGCACATTGCTCCCATCGTGACCTTTTGCTTTGTTCCTGCAAAAGTAATTCATGGGCTGTTTACAGCAGCAGTGGTAAGGGATGACCTCAGCAGCAAGGTTAGGAATGACCCCTCTCCTGTGGCAAGAGAAAGCTGCTGTATAGTCATACCACTGACTAATTAAAGCTAATTAAAGCCAACAGAAACCTGCATCTGACAGGAAAATGGAAACAAATGGAGAGTCAGGAACATGCAACACATGAAACGATGTCCGTGAATGATGAAAACCATGAAATGATGAAACCATGAACAATGGTTTTGAGAGGAAGAGAGACGTCTCTATGCTAAAGTGCCCCTTGGAAGCCAAATCAGAACATGGCTCCAAATTCCCTATTTAGGCTGAGCCAATTCCAATACAGACCTTTGTATTCTAGGTCACGCCTTTGGTGTTTTCAACACACAAGAGTATAAAAGGGAGAACAAATTGTCTCTGTTCACCAGGAATCCCCAGCTGTTTTGAGATTTTTTCTTTGGCCAGTTTTATCCGATGCCAATAGCTGGCCAAAGACTAGAGGAACCCAAGAGCAGGGCAGCTGTAAAGGATGGTTTAAAACTACCCATAGCTGTGTGTACAAGACAGATCCCTTTGGACTTCTGCCAGGTACGGTCCAGGCAATCTAGAGACCTTTGGGCCAAGCTGTACAATGCAGGCCTGTGGTGGTTTAAGACCTGAGGCACATGAATACTGTGAGGTTCAAACAGTTGCAGGGAGAAAAAAGCACACAGAGCACAAAGCAGTAACTTTCTGTAGCTGTGAGTTCTAGACCCACGAGTTACTGCCTTGTCTCAAGCTATAACCTGGAGGCATAATCAGCTCTGATCTGTTTGTTTTCATCTCCACCTGGGAGCCATTACACGATATTAACGAAATAAATCAATTTTAAATAACTGATTGTGTAAGCTTACAACAGAACGGTTGTTTCTGGCATACCTCAGGGACATTGCACAGTCCTCCACCATTACGAATGAAGGAATGAATGGGCCTTAGCTGTACTGCAATAGAGTAATTTGTTTTAATAATGTCTGAATATACACTGAGGTAATATTTGTGCAATCTCTAATAGAGTTCTGGGGTAGAAATTCACATATTAAGAGAACAGTGTTTATTTACATTTAAAGAGCAGTTATAGACAGAAAAGAGGCTTTTAAAATGACACCAGGAGGATCATATTTACTCTCTCCCTGTGGTTTCACCAGGAGGATCATATTTACTCTCTCCCTGTGGTTTCAGTTCAGGCTTGCCTGCTGCACAAGTCAAAGGTATTTTCTTTTAAATGACAGTTACAGAAACTTCATTGGATTTGAAAGGCATCTGCTTTTTATCCCCCTATGCACAGTGGAGAGTCTGCAACTGTATTTAGCTGAAAAGCTGGCAGCAAGGAGAGACTCCAAGCGCCCAGGATCTTTTAGTCCTTTCCAAGAGTCAGTTTTTCTCCTCTTAGAAAAGGAACATTTTGGTTGGTGGTAAGTGAAATCCATATATAGACTTGAAGCACCACAGGAAAGGCACTGTTTTCAAGTTGGGAGTGGGTTTTTTTGACTGTTTCCTAATGTTAATACCTTCTCCCATTAAAAAATGGCAGGATGCTTGAGAAGGAAAGATCATACTAAGGTCTTCAAGAAAGCCTTCTTGAGGAAGATTGGATAGAGACATATTGGTACCTTAAATAAAGTTAAGAACCAAATATTGCATATCTGTCACTTTTGATTCTTCCTGAGTATCCCAATCGGTATCTCTTGCTCAGTCTAATATAAAACTGTTTTGAAGGCATTTCCTATGCAACTTGTTTCTGCAAATATTCTACATGTTTCTTTTTAATTTATGGCAGGTCCTTGGAATGTTTAGTTCTTACTCCAAGAACAACTGTTTTTCAAAACACAGATGAAATGTCATTCACAACATGCAAAAATAAATTGCCATAGGCCAAGATTTGAAGTCACAAATTCTCTCTTAACTATTCGCAGTCATTTGATAAAGGCTAACCTGTATTTAATTCTGGCAGAACATCTTGTTTGACCACACAAATCAAAAAATCAAAATCAAAAAATCAAAATCAAATTAAAAAAAAAAATGTTAGTTGCTGAGTTTTATGCAGTACATTTGTGGTTTTTGGAAGGAACACTGATGCCTGCTTTCTGTTCTCCAGGCTACCTGCTTGCTAGACCACTTGTTTCTCAGTGTAGAGGTTGACTGCAATTTTTGTTGGAGCAGTTTGCTGCATCATAAAGGTGGGTCTGCTGCTCCTGGATTGCTGCTTCAGCAGTGGTGGAGCTCATGAGAGCGCTGCAAAAGCATGATGCTGAAGATAAGGTTGAGATGGAATTTCCAGGCTCAGCATGGCAATCAGTTATAGCTGTCTCTCTCTTTCCAAACAACAGTATCCCTTCTGGGCAGCAGTTGATCATGTTTGGCTGTGACTCAGAAGCAAATATTTCCAAGCTTTGGAAAGTTTGAATGTAATCATTTGGCTGCCTTGCAGTTATCTTAAGTGAACAAAAATGTTTTTCATCTGTTAGGAACTACGTTCAGCTCAAGGCAGCTGAAGCATCATTCCAACACTCCACAAACCTGTGTGCTTTTCCCTTCAGCACTTTGTTTTGACAGATTCAGGATGTAGACTCCATAGAAACTGCTTAACAAAGTGAATAAAACTCAAATGCCTGATACTGCTGTGGAACTCAATCTCTTTGAGGGCGACAGCCCTGTGTTTTCATCTGTACCTGACACACTGGTAAAGCCACCAGCAACTAATAAAAGTTCTTCTTGAGGAAGGAATGCAAGCAACATGAGTAAAACCCTTTGCTCGTTGTCATTTAGAGGCAGAGGTAAATTGTTCAACTTATATCTGTAGCAGAAGCTCCATGACAAGCTACGTGACAATCTCTATGATAGAGCAGTTTCATTAATCTGCACTGACAAGAAAACAAAGGCCCAAAGAGGGGTTTTGAAAAGAATATTCACTACAAAAAAATACAGAAGAATATAAACCAAATTTAATCCTTATAAAAGAAAGCTTGGCAATCTTTGCTAGGTTACTATAATACATTAAATTTATAGTAAGCATTCTTAACTTCATAACAGTGACAATGCAGTAATAGGAAATCTTATCACAGAACTGTGAGCCTGATTGACAACAAAGATGTTTACATCCTAATTTAGGAGTATTTTAATGTGCTTACAGTTGATCAGAAGCATCAAACACATTTCTGCATTGGAATTAGATCTCAGTATCTATTTCTGCTTGTTTTAGAAGAGACCACCAGAGGAGCTATGTTATAAAAGTGGACATAAATGGCTTTCGAATATTTTCAACTGTTTTTCATTTCCTTACATCTGTGCATGGACAAAACAGCAGTGTTTTCACTAAGTAGATTAGCATACAAAGTCCTGGTTTTCAGCTGGGACGGAAAAGAGCTGATTCCTACATCACTGCTGAAACCCGTCACTAGATTTGCTTCTGTGAAGGCAGTGAAACAGAATCATTTTCATGAGAGGCAGCATCATCAAAATTGCTAGAGAGCTCCTGAAATACCCCAGTAATTTTCTGCCAAAGAGCCAACTCAATGCCCATAACAACCACCCCCGCCTCGTATCGCTTACCCTTTATGCTTTAGACTAAATATCTTTAAAATTGCTGTCTGCTCTGAATCACTCCAATTGGAGGTTCTCTAAGGAAATGTGGGTCACTGTATCTTAAGGCAGCTGTCTGGTGATGTGCAGAGAAAGTGCCTGAAAACAAGTTTAGAAGTACAACTGTAGACCAGATACATTTCTTCTAATGAAGAGCATGGAAGCAGAGAGCAGTGCCAGTCCTAAGGGGATAGTGCTAACTGAGGGAGCTTTTTAGTATGCTTTAGTAAAAATTACATGTACAAGGTCCCATTAACATAACAAGTCTGAGTTTGAGAACACTGTGAGAGTTTAAAAATTCCTCCCTTTACTGTAGCTGCTTTAACACAACATTATTTACGTCAGGTATTCTTTGACAGCAGTTAATTCAGGCTAGGCTTGGCTTAAGGATGTGTGTGTCATCTTCTAAGGGAAAAGTTAGGAAGAGTAAATATACAGCTTTCAGCTGTTTTTCAGGGAACTCAAGCAGTGTTTATTGCTGCGACATTAGTAAATCAACATTCAGAGTCTGAGCCAAACAGCATTAAAGTAAATCAGAGACTTTTTGGCTGACTTCAAGGGGCAAATGAGATACCATGTACTGAGGATATTTTGTTAGTATTACAGGCATAAGATGTAAAGCCCTGCCTATGATCTGCATAAGCACTTTCAAGAGGCTCTTCAAAGAAGATCAGTGAATTCTAGAAGAACAGAAAGAGCAATTGGAAACCAGCAAAAGAGAAAGTAACACCCTATAGCAGTTATTATTTTTGTGTGTGAAGAAAAAATGCTGTTTCATCCACTGATGACAGAAAGCAGAGCTACATCAGGCTGCGCTCTAAACTAAACTGATTGGAGAGAGAATCTGCTCTTTTCCCCCTTCCAAAACTACATATAAATCTAGTTTGCTTCACTGGAAGAACAGAATGATAGAAGTCTTGGTTCACTGCAACTAGTTAGAACATGCCTTTTTTTATGTTTTAAGGTCAGTCTAATGCATTTTCCACTTTTGTCCTAAATTACAAGCCTTGGAATGGATTTTTGGGTTTTGATTTTTGTTTGTTTGTTTGTTTTTCACTAAAACAAGCTTTGTGGTTTATCTGTTGTTGGCTTTCACGCTCTGCTCTGGTCTGGAGAGATTCATCATGGAGATTCTCCAGATTATTTTTCACAGATGATGCATTGTTTTAAACAATTCCAGGACAAAAGATTTCAGTCTAATGCCATTTGTGAAATGGCAGTGGGCTGACTTTTCCCTATCCTTTCTTCCTCCCTGTTGCCGTATGTTGAAGCACGCTTCCCTTGGCAGTAAGCAGGAAATGAGTCACTGTCAGCATTTGAACCCTCAGGTACTAATTAGGTCCTAGCAATATCCAGCAATTAAATTGCTACAGGTCAGCCTGAGCCACAGAATTCACACATGGATCCAAAATTTCACCATTGTTTAGGTTCACAGGAAATGGAGATTTGCTTTAAGCTTAACTTGATTCACACATTGCAAAACTACACTGTATTTCATGACAATTTTTTCTGTAACTGGGGCTTGTTTGTGTGTCAGACAGTGAAATATAATGAGTTTGTTGGCTCCAAAGACCAGCAGCCATGTGCACCAAAGCCAGTGCAGTCTCAGAAACAAATGTTATACTTGGTACTATGCAGAGAATACTTTGGTCCCCTTCCATTTGATCTTCTCCCTAAACACATTTAAAGACAATACTGACAAGATACATCTATAGAAATACCACGAGACTTAAGCAGATGAGGACGAAAATGTACAAAAGCAAAACTCAGTGACAACAAGCCCTACGAAGCAAATAAACAATGCAAAGTTCTGCTTCAGATGAAAAAAGAACAAAATGTCCGCTTAAAGAAATCCTGAAGGTTTCTGGTTTGCTAGCAATTAGAATTTTATTGTGATAGTTAGAAAACTAGATCTGTTCTTAAGACAGTACATTAATGTATAAAACACCTATTCCAGTAGGGTTCTGATTTTGTCTAGGAACTCTGTATTTCTAGAAGAAATATTAATACCAAAAATAATAATAGTAATAATAACTCAAATCACATGCAGTTAGCCAAACTAGAGGCATCCCTGTGTAATACTAAAGTATAGTCAGTAAACCAAACCAAAGTATTAATGTTGGATTGTTGGAGATGAAAGGACAAAGAACACAGGGTGAGCACAGAGTCTGTGTTAGGAAACACTACTCTGAATATACAAACTTTGGGAGAGGAAATAAAGTCTCCCTCAAAGCGTGGTTATTTGTAGAAAAGCAACGAAGTAAACTGACATGGGTTTGCCCCCGTGAAGAGTCCAAGGTGCCACATAGCTCTCTCCTGCTCTTTTTGCAAGAACAGTTTTCACTCCACGTGAGCCAGGATTGTGGACTGCTCTGTTTCCTGGTCGTGCACCCATCCACCCTGCCACCCTCCAGCCTCAGCCATTATGAGGCGGGGTATAGTCTGCAGCAGCCACTGCTCACGTAGCTATTGTCTCCTTTCCAGCAGAATCTTCCTAGTGGTAATGGATGGGAAGGGATAGAAAAAGTCCAGCTGAGTTTTCAGAGGGATCAGCATTTGCCTCATTAATTTGCTTATCTGGATTTGAAAAAGAGTGAAATTAATGGAGCTCTTAAAATCTGCCTTAAAGCTCAACTGAGTCCTTTGGACAAAGTCAATAAACACAAAGTCATTAAAGAACAGTTTATCAAAGTCTGGTAACTAACAGTATGAGCTGATAGCAACCTCAAACCACAGGTACCTTAACCACCCAAAGCACAGGCAAATGAAAAGCAATTTGGAAACCTCAAACACATTAGCAGAATGGCTTCATTAGGTACGTATTTATATCACAAGGGCATGCATGTTTTTCTGTGTATTAGAGCAGGTGACAGAGTTATGTAGTGAGAGCAAAGAAAAAAGAAACAAAATGCAACATTTAAGTAGAAACACTGGGAACTCTGTGAAAAGGTCTAGAAAGGTGGCTTTCACCATGCTGTCTCTGAAAAAGCTAAGAACTGAAAACACCTTGACTCCTACTGTGTTTGGGGGAATACATTCCTGGTTTTGCATACTTTGTAAATACACAAGATGATATCCAAGGTTTATAATCTGTGTTTGTGTCATTAGGCAGGACAATGATCTCTTCAGAAACAATGGTGTTTTGACACTCAAATCTTACTCATCTAAGTTCCATGCAGAAAGCTGGATGTTGTGATATCCCCCTTGCAGGGTTCCACTGAAGATTTTGCTCTTGCAGGTTTCAAAAAACATGATGCATTAAAGCTCTTAGTTCTTGGTAGAGTTTGGGCACTTGACAAGAGCTGCAGCTCTGCTGGGTTCCAGCCTATGGAACTAGAATTTGTGCAAGACTAAAGCTGCAAAGCCAATGGGTTCCTTCAATGACACACTTAAAAAAGCAGGTCCAGCAGGATCCATTCAAGACGGCATTCAAGAGCATTCAGATTTAAGACCTAAAGCCATGTCCTCAGCTCTTAGGCAAAAATCATCATCATCATCTCTACTGTCCATTTCCATGGAGCTTTGCCAATGCAATTGCAGCCCCACCAGACATGGTGTCACAGCTGTTGCTTGGCTGGACCATGACAGTTTGGATTCCTGGACCACAATCTGACATGAACAGAAGTGACTGAACACAACATAGCAAAAATCTTGCTCGCTGGACTCTCAGCTAGAGTGTTAAGTCAGCTGCCGGATGAGATGATGGAGCAGTTCCATGGACACACATCTCTCTAAATTTGCAGAAAGAGCCTTGATATCTGCACCTGTATTCTCACAGATCTTGCCATTCAGTTCTGGCATACCTTCACACTTTGCACATCAGAAAGCTTTAAAGAACAAAATCAGCTTCTTTTTTGTATTTATTCTTTGCTCAGGTTCAATGCAAAGAGTGGATTTTTAAAATTTTTGTTATTATAGATGCATAAAACAAATTTAAGATTTAAAGTTGTGCTAATTTCTCAGATAAACAGTTTATTTTTCAGACTGTTTCACAGCGAACCACTTTTAAACTTGCTAAGATATAAAGAAGAACAAAAGGATTAAGGAAGCTTGCTGGGATTCTAATGTGCATATACAGACATTGCCTTGCAAGGGAAAAATAGTCATTATTTTCAGTGCTGCCTTACTTCTGCTACAGTCCTGCTCTCATTGCATTACTGAGCAAATTGGAAGCACAAATGATTCCACAATCTATCCAGCAACAGATTTAACGGAAACAAGACATTATACTGAGATGTGTTCTTCTGTCCTTGGGTTTAAGAGATGGAGGACTTATTCAAGCCCAGGATAAACAAACACATCAGGAAGTCAGATGAGAGACCCCAGAGTCTTTGCTAGAGAAGAAATAACAAAAATAATCTCCTTGTGCTTAGAAGGGAAACCAGGGGCCCACACTTTACAACCAGCTCACTACAGACTTTTGGAAGGAATGGGCTTTCCAGTAAAGGAACGAACCAGTTTCCAGACAAGCTCGCCTTCCTCAGTGGCTGGGGATTGACAATACATCTGTATTAACAGTTCTGGGAATTGCAAGTGTGATGTGAAAGGAAATATTTATGATGTTATTGCAAGTGCTACATACTTGTAAACTGCAAATTCCTGTAACTTTCACTGGCAAGCCTGTTCTCCACATAGTACAGGCTCACAAAGCCTACATGCTTCCAGGGCTACAGTTTAGGCTCCAGAAAAGCAGCCTTCTGGCCTGGCGACAGATAAAAGTATTCGTAAGATAATGTCAATATTTTTTTCTTATGAACTTAATGCTTGCTAAAGAGTTCTAAAAATGAAGTTCCTGTTAGGAAAAATATAGCCTCTCTCATGTCCTCTTTATCAGGCCTTGCCTGATGCACAGAAATTTTAGTAAGGCGATACAATACTAAGAGACAGCAACTGTTTGAGTCCACAAACCTCTGCTAGCAACAGGAATTGAAGTCTACTGCTGTGATGATTTCTTTAGCATCACAATAACTGTTCTCTAGCACTTCATTGAGATTGATTCCTGCCGTCCACAGAATCCTGGTAACAATCCATGCAACATGTTGGTAAGAATAAACAAAGCTGAACAGGGTTTAAGGTTATGCAATGAGGCTCCCTCTCCTAGTGATATCAGGACATACAGAAGAGAGTTAGCTTCTGTAATGTGAAAATAAATCATTTAAGAGAGTGGTCAGATTCTCTGGATGAAATGGTTCTCAGTGAAAAAGCAGCACATCTCAAAAATTATAGGTCAGAGCAAGTGAAATCTTCTTTAGTGTGCCACAGGGATCTCCATCTCCCCATCAAGTCTCTCTCCTTCAGGTTTGATATTCACTTATATCCATTAAGACCTTTTTCCCTATTACAGTTAGGTCAGAGCCAACTAATTCAGATTACCACTGGATTTCAACCTCTTCCTTTAAACTCTGGGATATGAAGACATGGGTTACATACGTTTCTAATCAGAAACAACAAAGCCAGGCCTTGGGGATCATCGGGAAGGCACCCAGTATCCTGATAGATTTCTACAGTTCAGCTATCAAAGGCAGTGAGTAGAGCTGCCCCAGTCTCATTCCCTGTGCCGGAGTGTGTGGTGGCCTTAAGCCACTGCTGGTTCCTCTAGAGATGGCCCATTCCAGTAGGAGTGCTCTGCTCACATCTGTTAGGATCAGCTGGTTACAGAGGAAGTGCCAGGGTATAAACTTGCAAATTGACTTCCCAGTTCTGGACCTATTTCAGAGACCTACAAATCTTGGAATAGTTTGTGGAATCATTTGTTTCTTTCACAGTTCACAGTGCAACAGCCTCTCAAGCCAGCCCAGAGCAGCAGAAGAAGAAAGGGTTGGAGCTGTGTAGCAAGAGTTGAGGCCACAGCAAACCCCTGAGTTCAAGGCATGTGGAAAGCCTGCCTGGCACTCAAAATTCTGGAAGCTGGAATTCAACATGGGCATTTGGAATCTAATTGATGAGCTCCTGGGGCAGGAATCTGCCTTATTTTTATTCTGTACAGTACAACATGTTTATACATCTACAGATGCATTTTACTATGATAATAAAGCCTTCAGACTCTGCTGTTAAGTACTCTGTGATTTTCACAGAAGATGGATGAATGAAATTACAGTGTCTGCAGAGTTCCTGCACTAACACCCATGGCAAAATGCATCCCAACATCTCACACCCATCAAACCCAACAAACTGAATTTCCTCAGCACCTCCCTCTATCCTCCATATCACAATGTCCACAACTTCTGCTCCTCCAGTTAGATCATTTTGAGTGCCTAAATTTGCTTTTCGTAGGATCAGCCGATTTTTTTCCACCAATAGCTAGAAAGGATTTACCTCATTAATAATGAGCTGTTTGAATGACAGATTTCTGGTAGATTTGTTTGACTTCCAGCGAAGCTAAGTTCTGACCTGGCCTGAGATGTAAGCAGAGCAGTGGATATAGAAAAGTACAGAAGAGAACAGGTGAGTCTGGTGGGCATGTTGGTGTGCAGTCATGACTCATGCTCACAGATAAATGTGCTGGGAGACCACAAACTCACACATTCTTATTTGCCAGAGCTGATTGCAGTCACCAGCACCTGACTATTCCAAGAGTGTTACGTAGAGGGATCATTTTAGTCCTCCTATTCACTGACCACAACTAAAGACAGATAAACTTTCTAAATATATCACTGCTTGCAGCATAATTACCCTGAAGATGTTTTTTACTGTCGATTCAAACACAATGGGTTTCCTTGTGTCAGGTAAAAGTTGAAGCATTTTTTATGGACTCATCATTTGTTGCTGTTGTGCCTGGGACGGTGAGAAACAACACGACCAAAATCTGGAGAAAATGGCTTATTTAATTAATTATAAATCGATTTTTATAAGTTGAGTCGCCAGCATGGCAGAAGGTTATTGGACTTCTGACCAACCATCCATCAGGGTGATTGGTCAGTCCACACAACATCCATTTCAAAATATTTCTCTCAGGATATCATCACAATCCTTTGGTAAAAACAGCAGGTGTAGAAATAGAGAAATAGTTTACAAAAACCCTTAACAGTATTTTGCATAGTTTCTGTGAGAAACATAAATTTCTCACAGAATGCAGCAGAAAGCTGAAAAATTCCTCTGCTAAAGCTTTTCAGTGTCCACAATCATTGCTGAGTAACAAGCAGCCACTTCACTACAGAGGCTCTCACTGGTCTCTGTAGTTCAAAGAAAGGTCACTTGTGCCCAGTTGCATCAACAGACCTAAGAGGAGAGGCAGCACCAGGAGCTGCTCCTGAAACCTGAGCATCCACCCAAATATGTGCTGACTGTAAGGTCTAAGGCCATAAAAAGCATCCTAAAGTCTAACCTTTGCCAGTGAGGAAATTTATTTCCAACCATAACAATGGATTCATTTAGTAATGTGCTTCATCAAATGCCAGGCAGCAGGTGGAAATAGGTCAGGGCTCAGAGGAAAAGCTCTCAGAAAACAACCAAAGTATTTTTAAGTGAAAAAGTCTACAGAGGATTGTTTTTTCTCTCTCCTCTCCCCCAGTCCTGTTTGTCATGGTTTGGGTTCACAGGCTCATCTCCCAGAAGAGACTTGAAAAAACCTTTCACCAAAATCTCTTTTCAAATCAAGTGAATTCTCTCAGCATAATGCCTGGGGTTTTTTTATTTCTGGCTAAATAAAAAGAATTTCAGAACTGGAGGGCAGTTTGCTTTATTTCTACATAACTGAGAAGCTGAGATTTATTTGATCTGATCTCCAAGTGAAGTGTAGAGGGAAAACAGGATACTGTATCTGGCAGCAAATATGTGGCAATCACGCAAAGTAAACTCTTGATATATCTGTAATCTCTTTGTTGGCTTATCCCTGATTCAATTTAAGGCTCTGGAAAAAGCTACCAAACCTCTTCATGTGAAGTGTGAGATGGAACTTATTAGTCATGGCAATTTGCTTCTTATGGGATGCTGACAGTCAGAGAGCATGGTGTACTGAAAAAAAACAAACCTAGAATCCTGAGTCTCCTAATCCTCCTCAGAGTTACCAGTGAGAGGAGAGTTCCAGGTTAGTTTAACACACAGAAATTAGACATTTGAAAGAAAACATGAGGAGAAATTCGACTTACAAAGCTTTAGGGTTTGGCTTTTGACAATCTTTTTGGGTTTTGCTATCTTCAGTCCATAGTACACAAATGCATTTGCCTTAAACCCACTAAATCTGAGGGATGAGAAAGGTGGTTGCAGATTGTTAAGGAGATGTAATTCTGAAGGGGTACAGCTAGAAAACCCGAGGTACTTCCAATCTCTCCTCCAGGTATCATTTTTCTCGCACCTTTTTCTTATTGTATTTTAGTTCCCATGTGACAAGACACTATTCACTGAGAAAAATGGACTCATCTATGCCTATATGTATTTTCAAAAATCAGACAGTGTCCACTCTGTTCCTCCTACCTCATTCTGGACAGATGAAAAAAATCCTCTTATTTCAGGCAGACGGAACATATACATAGGTGTCCCATGTACTTACACACCCCATTATTCTTTGGCAGAAGTGACAGATTTCAGGGTATTTGTCAGACACCTAAAAACACTACCAAGGCGTGTGGGGCTTGAAAGAAGCAGCAGGATGAACCAGGAGTTCCCTCCTCACCCAAATAGCTGGAGCCTCACCTGAATCCCACAGGAAGTTCCCATATTGTCCGGCTGCACTGCAGCTTGGCCACCATGCATTAGTTTGGGCCTCTCTCCCCACTTCAGGAGAGCTCAAGGGAGCCATGGCCACCAGCTCTTACCTCAGCAAGGGCTGCAGGGAGTCCAGTCCCCTTTGCTGCTCCTCAGGAACAGCTCCCCAGGCCTGTGTCTGTGCCTCACAGCTGCTCCTCATGCCCTGCTCATGCGGTGCCCTCCTCTTCCCTCCCCTCACAGCTGTGGGGCCAGAATGTTTTGTGTCCAAACACCACCACATAACCTGCACGTCCTCATAGGCTGAAACCTCGTTCAGAGGCAATGTTGCCCTGGGGTAGGGCAGAATGGCCTTCTCTGCAGGGCAGGAGGGTCAGGGCAGGGTTAGTGCCGTGGGAAGTGGTGGTTTGGCAATTCAAGAGTGCTTGAAAACAGCTCTGTTTTCCTCCCTGCCCAGCTCAGTGCAGTCCATGCCAGCTCCTATGTCTGGTGCACTGCTAGCAGCACCACTCTACCTAGGCTGACAAAAATAATCAGAGTCATGTTTTCCTCTTTTTTTAATTGCTTTTTGTTTCAAATGTGGGATGACACACCTCATATTTCAGGGTGTCCTTTGTAGGACAAAGAAAGGTAAAATTGCCAGCCATGAGGGTGAGCCATGCTGGCTTAGCAAGAAGCTGTGTCTCGCCCACCACTGGGACCTTCACCACGAGCCCATTTCACACAGTAAGATTTCATCCATCTTACTGCACATCCACACATTTCAGGGTGAAAAAAAGGCCAACCCAAACTTCAGAGAGATTTGTTTTTTCTCGGTTCCAAGTTATTTAGCAAAAATGCAAAAACTTGCAAGTTTTCGTTTGGCTTTGTTGACCCTTTTTTTTAGCTTCCTCCTTTTTATCCTTTTTCCTTTAAAGGATAGGCAAATATTTTTTGAAACAGCTCACTTAGCTGGAAAGTAAAGGAAGAGGCAATGAGAAATTGTGAGTCAAACAGAAAAAATATTTTTGGCAAACTTTAAGGAAAACACTTCTAAATGCTGATCACTCTTTAAAGTGAATTCTTTTACCTAATTACCTTAATTCTTTTCCTGAGTTATGAAACAAGCTACAAAAACAGATGGACAGAGGTGTGTACTTAGCTGTATCTAGAATTTCTCTGTAAATTCTTAGCCCTCGGTTCCTGCTTCTCCTTCCTTTTCCTCAGTTAAAATGATGCTAAAGGGGATGTCAGACTAAATTCACAACTCTGCTGAGAAAGTGACCACAGCCTACACAGGAATAAGTATGGTGCATAACCAGGGGCTCTCTTATGTAGTTCTTAGCTTAGAAAAGATGAAGCAGATTAGACCTTGGAAAGAGATATAGTAGAGGTGTTAGTCCTCCCAAGCTTCAGAGTAGTCCATGAAGAGATGTGTAACCTTGCTCCAACCAAGCAGCCCCTTGGGTATGCTTCTATTGAGGGCCACATTTTGCAGTTTTCTAGGAAGCAGAGCAAAGAGCCAGAATCAGCATTCCTATTTTCCAAAGCGACTGTAGAGATATTCCAGCAGCCCAGCAAGCTCTACCCTCCATAGCATCCCAAGAAACAACAAATAAATGCTACCATGGTCTAGTGCAGGCTCACTCCAGACATCTTTTTTCAAGGAGGAAATTTAAGAAGGCAGGATTCTCTTGTATGACTTTTCCTATCTCCCAGTTGTTTCAACACATTTTTGTTCTTCCTGACAGAAAAAAAATCACTGACCCATCTGTCAATGCCATCTCTGCTTCAGTGAGCTGCTTCACACATTTGTTCACAGAGGGCTGAATAATGGACCAGCGCCAAAGTCCTAATCAAAAGAAAAGCTACTAGTAGTTACAGCTCCTCAGCATTATACATGTTTCTGAGTGTGACTGATTAAGACTGTTGTTTGGAACAGGGGAACTGTGTCAGAGGTGCCACATCCCATAAATTAGTTTAAGCTGAGGTAATGTATGCGCCAACATACAGCAATACATCTGCTAGGTCAACAAGTTTGGCAAGTGAATGTCTGGGGAAAACAAGACCATTTTCAGGAATTTAATCCAACTAAGACAGAGTGGCACAACTGAGGAGACCCTTACAGGAAAAGCTTTGCATTTTATTTATTTTTTAAAGGGAAAGAAAATATCTGAGAAAAAATGTTAGTGCCCAGACTCAGTTAAGTTAGACAGGAAGAACGGTCCAGATCTCAAAGCACGGCATTTGCCACTAGGGACTCCTGAGTTTTAATCCGTCCCCTCTGCAACCTCTGTAGTGCTCTACAGAAAAGTCATTTAATTCTAGTCCAGACAGTGAACTTTGTATGCTGCTGAACAGATTAGTCATACAAGTGCGTTCCTTTCTGTGGGACTACTCATGTGAGGAAGTTATCAATGGGGAGAGGGGGAGCAAATCTGGCCCTCTGTATGGAGTCACACAGAGGGAGAAAAAGCTACCACAAGTTTTAATTGGTCTGGCCTCCTTGGAGGAAAAACTATCTAGAGTAATTCTGGAAGAAACTGTAAGAAAATTAAGGGACCTTCCTGATAGGAAGATCTGTTAATCGGAACCATAGTCTTTTAAGTAACAGAAGCTTTATTGACTGCTTCAAATACAATTAACTGGACTAAGGAATTGCGAATGCAAGGAATCAAATAAACCCATTTCACCAGGAACACCGAGTAAATGAGTCAGTAGGATTCTTCTGTTTGTAGTACCCATCACTTCTTACAGCAAGTGACTAAGACACCATGCTTGCTGGCAATGCAACCAGAGAAATGAACCCAACCAAAAGCCACTTAGAAATGTCATTTTTCTTTTGAACCAGAATTGGAGCGTAGTTTTGGAGCAGAACCTCAACTAGAACTAGACTCTCTCAAAATTTACTTTAATTAGCAAGGGGAAGTAATATTTTCTGTGCCCAAAGCTTTGTTCCACTGAATCTTTTCCAGCACCTGACTGTTGTGAGTCAGGTGCAAGTGGTTAACAAATTATTAGTGGTCTGAACTGAAACTGAGCAGGAACATTTTCAGTTCCAGATTAATCTGAACTGGAATGGAGGTAAAAAAGCAACTTGCTTGACCTCCTGATGTGACAACATCCTTGCTGATGCTACAATTTCCTAATCACATTCATTTACCTAAGGGGAAATTTGATGTGAAGCAATCATAGGAAACCATGCATTTATAACCTTTCTGTTACTGTTAGTAGATTATCTACGTCTTCACTGCTTGTCTTTCTTACAGAGGATCCCAAAATTAAACTTCCTGAGACCAAGGAGATAGTGGGTTCTTCTTGTGTAAGAAAAGTAAGATGCCACGCAGAGAATCCAAACCAGGTCGGGAAGAAGGATGTGGGAATCCTGGTGCCAAACCATTTTTCTGCTCTACCCTACCTGTACAGTTCAGTAAAGTGCTGGTGTTCTAAGTACTTGGAAAAGACCTGCTTTTCTCCATAAGGAGCATAACAGGCAGGTCCTGAGTAATTCAGCCCTCAAGAACACTGTCTTCAACAGCACATCTTCCTCAGCCAGGCAATACTCAGCTGTATTTTGTGCCAACAACCATATCCAAGTAAGGCTCAGTTCTTTCTTCTCCCCTGACCCCTCAAATTAGGAATATTACATAGATTTTCTGGATTGTGATTTTCAGTAGTCTAGACCTGAGCTAGGCTGCAAAAATGTGTTTTGCCAGGACAGGAAAGTGTATGACTGAAACACTACATGGCTCTGCATCCCAGTTGTAGTTTGCATAAGACTGATGTTATTGTGGCATTACTAGGCTTTGATTATGACACCTGGATGACCCATAACCAGAATATTCTCACAGAGAGGTTGGGGAGAAGAACATGTGAAGGTGAACCTAGTAAATGAATACATTGCCTTGTGCTGCAGACAATAAAAGCTTTTAGCTCACTTGGAATTTACTGAAGTTACAGTGTACTGGAGGACATGTATCATAGTTTATTCATTCTTTCCATACCAGAGAGGCCTCTCTCTGAGCAGAGCTTAGTCCATTTTCCATCTGGAAATATTCCCTTTTTAGAAGCCCACGACCTGGGAGGGTGGTTGTTCTCATTTCGGGGGAAAGAAAAGAAAACCTCCATGAATTCCAAGGACTTAGTGTCACTGATTGTGTTGTATTATCCAGAATCAAAGAGCTTAATCACCATTTACACTAAAGTCTTTAGCACTGCTCAGGCAGAAAATTGTACTGTCTCCTGCTCTCATGTTCCTGCAGTCTTACATTGTCAAGAGCTTGAAAATGCCTGGGAGAGACACAAAGGCACAAAGATGAGGCTTGCAGTTTTTAGAAGTGTGTGTACAAAGGATGGCAGAGAAATCCACAGCCCAGGTTCAGGCCTTGCCTCTAGAGAGTTATGTTTGCTCTGTCCAGATACCAAAACTACTTCAGAATCAGTTTAACGTGGAAATCTAGTTGGGCTAATTGACCTTACTGAGAAGATGAGACTCCTTCCCTACATGGGACTGGCTCACATCTCTCTCCAAAATACTACTCTTAAGGCATGCTTGTGCAATACGTGGCAGAAATTATATTGGGTTATTCAGTCCAAACTCAGATGGGGCATGAGGGACCTCATACTCTGTAAGTATTAAGTCATAGAAAGATCACACAGCCATCCAGCATATTCAGATATGCAGCATGTAATTAACACAGGAGACTGAGAGCTGCAACTGGAAAGGCAATTTCTGGACAGCCTGAAGAACAGGTCTGTGCTTAGCAGTCAGAAGTGTTAGGCCTGCTTGGAATTTGTAGAGGAAAACGAGTTAAAGTAGAGGGCAACAACTGTGTGTTTTGTGCAGCACTTGGCTGCACTGCCAGTGAAAAGAAAAACAGACTCAAGTTCATAAGCACTTCATGATCCCTCGCTTTGTTTTCCCTTACCTCACCCTAACACCTTTCAAACTACCTAATTAATGTAAACCACTCATTCATTACACAGAGGTTTAGTATTTGCAGGAGTTGTAGGGAGGAGTAATAGTTACACAATGGCATCTGCAGCTGATTTACATTTATTTATCCAACAGTGTTTTTAAGTCTCTTGCCCAAAATCCAAACAGCCGCCCTCTCAGGGAAGGCAGTGTCAAAAGAATGCACACATGCAAGGCTGTCTGAAATTTTAATTGCAGTAAGATCAGGAAGTTCAGACTGAAGGTTCGCAGAGCAGCTCTAACCCCTTCTCCCTGGGTGTACCACGTTGTTACAATAGGGTCTTTCATTACATAATCATGCAGAATGGGCAACTCGCTTGCTCTTCCACATGTAAAACCATCTCACACACTGCAAAGGGTTTCCACTCCTCTTCTGTCACCTCAAAAGAACTTCTTTACTACTTCTTTACTACCTTTTGGAATCGTTAGGAGCGCTAATGATTTTCTAAAAAACCCTACAGAACTAGTTACAAGGGAGCCTGCATGCCTAAAGTAAGGACATAAATTCAACAAGGTGCTAAGTATATTCATATCTTGAAGAACAGTTCTGGGCTCACTGATTAATGCACTCACTTCAGTTTAGGTACATCTTTTAACAGTGCCCAGGTGAGTAACAGGATCCCACATATGAAGGAGGGGATTGATTCCAAGTTGTCCCAATCATTGCAGTGATACACAGAAGTCAATAAAGTCGGTTGTCATGAACCACTTTTAGAAAGGACAAAATAATGTAAACAACTGTTTTAAGATGAGTTTGATGAGTTCATGAACAGTGAAAAACCAGGGGATAACATAAAAAAAACCCCCAGATTTAGACAGTCTGCAAATCTTACCCATCACTGTGGTCCTCTTTTCCTCTACACTCATTGGGTTTATGCGTCAGGGACTCAGTTCTGTAACAGCAGTTTGGGTGTTACTGCCATGTCCCAGAAATTCTGGATCAGTCACCAGGGCTGATGCTCTGTAAGAGATTTCAAAAGCTCTCAGAAAAAAATGTGAATCATTTTATGTCGAACACCAACCAAAGCAAGGTTCTGCCTCTGCAGACTGCTTCAGTACATCTGACTGCTTCACCTGGCATGCACAGAATGCACAGAATGATTATAGAAAGACTTGGGTGTGAAAAAGATGCTTTGTTTTTCCATATGGTTAATGTATGTGCACATTTGGGAAAGCACTCTGTCTTCAGTTTAAAATATTTTGAAGAGGCCAGAACATTAAAGACAACAAAAACACACCAAAAAGGGATACTCTCCATATCAGTATCAGTCAGCAAGCCACCAGCTTTGATAAAAGGAAATCTCTGATGTTGAGTGGAACTTAACACAGTTTTGTTCCAGATTCAGACTTTGAACCTTTTCTTCTCCATGTGAATGTCATAGTGCTTTGATCAAGCATGAAGTGTAAACGCAACACAATAGATGTAAAGCCAGATTGGATCTAATTACAATCTGATTACAAACTCCACACTTCCTCTCCTAGCTGTGGAGTATTCAGATACGAGCTTGACCTCTCCTTCTTCTCCATCTCTCAGTGTTAAAACGTCTTGTCCTCAAAGACACTCCCGCACAAATACAAATAAGATAAACTGAATCAGAAGGGGTGTTAGTCTCCTAGGGAGTGACATACTAACTTTACAGTACACTACATCTCAAGCACTAAACCAGGATTAATTTATAATAGCTGCTGATTAAAAAGGGAAAAGGACCAGACTTTACATTGCACAAAACAAATGAACAAATGACTGATGCCAGCCAAATGCTGGAGCAAGTGTCTACCTCCCCCATTAGCATATGCTGCCTCAGACTTTCCAGGAAGCCTTCCCTAATAGCACCACTATGGCAAAACAAATGCTTGGTTTATTCAGTCACTGACACCATACTCCTAGGATCTGTGGGACATGTTCCTTACCTTCAGAATTCCTGATAACATTTTTGGCAGTTAAGCACTGCATCACGAAGAATTTGTAGGCAAAGCTGAGGAAGATTCCAGATTTATGGCTTGCATGTAATGATGTGCTTCTGCCCAAAGCAGTATGTGCTTAATCTTAGCCTAGCTGCTTCATGATCAGAAATCAATGTTGAGGCAAATTTAGTTTAAACATAATATACAACAAATATATGTTGCATATTGCATGTTGCATATGTTGCAAAGGGATGTCAGCCTTTTGACTGGATGTGTCATAGTCTCTCCTTTGCTGAAGACTTTGAGTCAGGAAGATATTCTTGAAGGTAAGTGCTAGCTGAGAGAGTTAAGGATTATTGTGAAATCCTAGGTCACACAGAATGGAAGACAAGTAATGATCATAGATTTTTCTCTGCAAAACGTCTGTTTACATAGATAGCAACTCGCTGGTTGCACAAAATCCTGAGACTCTACAAAGGTCCACACAAACCCACATATTCCCATAAAAATACTGTATATACAAGTGTGACAGCTATTTATGGAGCATTTTTGTGCAGGGTGTTGGGGAAAATATTGATCAAACATCTTTCTTCTGACTATACTGCTGTGATTAATTTTTATCTTTCTAATGATACTTTATTCCCTAACTCACTTAGGCCAACAGGCCATTTGAGCACTCCAGAAAAGTAACAAAATGTGATTAGAACCTGGTACAATAGAAATTGGCTTTCTTTCCAGGAGAAGAAAGAGAAAAAGAGAAATTCAGTGAGTGTTGGTAGAAGTGTCTCTTGGTTGAATTACTAATGGATGATGTAATGCACCTTGGCTCTCCCTTCTGACTTGAGAGCAGTTCAGGCTGCCGTTCCTGCCTGCAAATATTCAGAGCAGGCACCACAAACGTATACATGAGCTCATACCTAGGGAGAGGTTGTGGCTGAGGTCAGGGCAATGATACAGACTGCACTGCAGTATTTCCTTGTTAATCAGGGTAAATCTATCGTGGTGATTGGAGCTGTGGAACAGCAATCAGATCCAGATTATAACTCAGACAAGGTGAAAGCCTGTCTACTTCTTCCTGAATTTCCCCTCCCAAGCAATTTTAAAAATAAATTAAAATAAACACCGAAAGTCAACTCTTTGTCTGAAAAGCCTGTCTAACAGCCACTTTATAAGGCAGAGGCCTGTATCACCTTGGCCAGGAACCTTCTTTAACGGATCCCATTTTTATTCACGTGGATATTCCAGGGGCCTGCAGCTAAATCTAGAATAAGTCCCGGGGAGTTTTTCCAGTGTTTACATTAGGACAAGAATTCACACTGATCAGTAAGTGCATTCCTTTAAAGTTTTGTTTAGCACTAGTTGAACAGCTTTCCATATGCTTCTTCCACCTTTTGAAAGCTGCACAGGAGCAGTGTAAATCCATCTCAATGCTACTTTAAGACTAGCTTTAGGGTTCAGTTATTCACAGATTTCACAGTGTGCCTCACTGCAGAATGAGCTGCAGTTGGAGCTGTTAGTGCTTGTTATGATACAGGCATTCACTACAACGAGACGCAGCACAAAACAACCAAAGAGATTCAGGACTAACCAAGTTTTGTTTATCACAGATTAGAACTACTGACTTCCAGGTGAAAGGCTCCATATATTAGTACTAATTCCTCTCATCACTCCTTCCTTTTGACAAAATGCTCCTGTAATCTCTTTTTTCATGGTGCTTCTGAAATCAGCTGCATGTTTCCAATATTTCCATGTTTCCAATGCAGCATGGTTAAGGGACTTTGGTGCAGAAAACCTCCATCACCTTGGCCTTTGGCTGAATGAACAGCCCTGAGAAGGTGACTCTGGTGTTAGTCTCTTCAGACAATAAAGATAATATGCTGTCAGAAACTAGATGTTCTGAACAAACAAATAGAAGAGAAGCAAGCCACCAAGGCTGGATAACAGACACACCAAAAGTCCTGATGGGACCAAAGGACAGAATGGATGAACCGCAAATGAAACAATGGGCTTCTTTTATGCACGACAATTTCTGTGATGGATGACTAGAAGACACAAATATTGCATTACCTGCTCATTTCCTAAGACTTAAAAAAGTGTTTTTATGTCAGAATGAGAAATAATGCATTGAACTTTATAGAAGCATTATATGACTCAATGGCACACATTTGCTTATAATAGTGTATTCACCTCCAAAAGAGCCACAGAGGACTTACCAGAGTTAATAAATGTGAGTAGGAGCAGAATGTTTCTGTACAGGGGAGACTGAGGCTATTGAGGTCAGAATGAAGATGCTTAAGAAAAATCAGGAAATGAGCCAAAACCATTACATTATTACTGAATATTGGATGACTGCCACAGAGGCTGTGTAAATCTGTAGCATCAGTTTTGAGTACCATGGACTTAATCCTATTGCTGTCACATATGTGCAATGATTTTGAGGAATGTTAAAGTGGAGGGAAATTTGGCCCAGATTAACATCAAACTGAAAAGGTGAGTAGTATTCTGAAAAGGTAAAGTCATCTCAGACAGAAGAAAAGAAGAACCCAGGAAGTCACTGTGGCAGTCACTGTAGCCAGGAATTTAGTGGCATACAGGAAGGAATTGGAAATTTCATAGGGGGGAAAAACCACATAGAGGCACAGGGTGACTGAGAGAATATGCTATGAAGTATATTGTGCTAGGGACAAGTAATTTCTCACTAGTGGAGGGAAAAAGGTGGAAGGACATAATTTCAAGTGACAGCCAGTATTTAGTCTTGACTACTGACGCTGCATCAGCTTTACTGAAGCAATTAATAGGGATAATGTATGGATACAAAGTATCAGAACAGGTTTAACTGATTTCATGTGTCATTTCTTAAAGTTTTGGAAATAAAAAATTGCTTACAGAAGACAAAATGTAGTAGAACAAATGATGAGAGAAATGCACTTCCCAAGTAGATTGCCTATGATTTTACAGGTTATTCTGACAGAACTAAAATAAGCTAAAATTAGAGACAGTGTGATAATTGTTGAAAACAGCTAAGTCTAATTCTGTGTTCAGTTACACCAGTTAATATTTTATTGTTCTCTTCTTGTTGCTTTCTCCTGTCATACAGGTATGACTGAATGGAAAAGAAACGCATCCAGCAAACCTTGTTTCTTGTTACACTTCTCAGTAGATGTTTTACAAATCTTACCAGCAAAAGGAAGAGTCACTGCAGGACACATGAGGGAAAATAAAGCCTCTTTTGGAACAGTTCACTGACAGCAGTGGAACCAATTAAGTTGTAAATCAAATGGGAATCCTTACTATAAAATAAAACAGTGTTCTACTGCCCAAACTGAAAGGAACTGTTATATAGTACATTGCATCATAACCAGAGAGTTTCTGTCACCCCATCTATAGCAACAACCTTGAATATTGTGGTCCAAATTCTCTCATTTGTTATACATGTACAATGATTTTTAGGGCTTTAATTTGGGGACATCCGGCCCAAAATAAGATAAAACTGATAACTTGATAATTTTACCTCCTTCTGCACAAAATAAATTTGCTCACTGCAAAGCAGCTGCCTTTCAAATGCCTACACAGCTTAGGAGACCATACAGTAGTCTAATTCCTCACCAGTGAAGTCAGGCTGTAACCATGGCAGCTGGGAGTGTAAATCTCCGATGTATGAAAACGTCCAAGCTGATAAAGCAGATTGTTGTACAAGTACATATGTGGTGTGCCTGTGTACACATTAAGCATGAAAGCGTGTGGCTTTAGGGTGCGAGCGAGGCAGAGAACAGCCCACCAAAACCTTCACCAGAGCAACTCCAGGTAAGCTGCCAGCTGGATCCCAGCACTGCAGGCGCCCTAAGGACACTGCTGTGAATAGGCTGAGGGTCACAGGGCAAGGAGGCAGACAGGATGGGAGGGGATAATCCAGCAAAGGAACTTCACTCAGTGCAGACTGGTTCTGGCATAATACAACGATGATGTCCCTCAGGGGAAAAAGCACTAATTCCAGCCTGACCTTGGTCTAAACACTGCATTTGTTGCACAGAGACTAGCACAGAAGATGGCTCTTTTGCTCCTGTGAATGCCATGTCTGGGGCCCAGGAACTGGCAGCACACCTATATAGAGAAAAGGAAAGGGACAGTCTCCCTTTAATAATTTTTAGTCTGGCATTAGGTCAAGCTTTTCTTCATCCCTTCCCAGGGAAACTGGAGCTTTCGTTCTTTCCTTTCATTAAAATAAATGAATGTATGATTGATGATCCTGGAGCCTGATATCTTCCACGTGTTAAAAGATTAGCTATAGCAGTCGCTACTGCCAACAGCACATGCTGATGTGTTGCAACCCTAATCTCCAGGGTCATTTTTAAGGGCATGAAGCCCATTTCCATGGCCTAATCAGCCACTGGCCTCTTTACTTCTGTGAAGGCACAAGCACAGCAGTGATTTTGTAAAGATGGGTCTTTACCTACCAGGAATCAAGCTGTGACCCAGTCGCTCGTCCCAGTGAAGCTGCTGAGTGCGTAGGGAGCAGTGACATAGTGATTTGCACAATGGTAGGTGCAACAAAGTACAGGCAAAATTGAGGACAAAATCCACAGAGCAATTAAAACCTTTCCTCTTACCATCAAGGCACACTGGTATGCTCTGAGAATGAGCTGTTCCTCCAGAGTGCCCTTTGGAGAGGGTACTGAACTGAATCTGAACAGAAAACCATTTTGAGCTGCTATTTTTTCATCTCAGACCACACAGGAAACTATTATGATGATTTTGCTGAAGCTGAGCCAGGATGAGCAAACATTGACTTTTCTGGTTCAGAATAACAGAGCAGAACTTGACAGCTTCACTGGGGACCCTTCTGCATGGGAACAGCTTGTTTCTAGCAGGCTCTGAACCTCACAGCTTTAGGCATTCCTCAGCTTTCCCATCTGTTTTGCCCAAATGTGCACTGTGATGCTGCTTTGCTCTGCAGACCTTTGCAGCAGGCTGTTCACCACAGCAACTTTTTCACCTGTCTAAACTGATGCTCCTTACTGGAGAAACTTGCCAGTTTTTTATTCTTCTGTCTGAAATGCCCTGTAAGACTACTGAGATCCTTCTGCATCTGCTCCTTCCAGTTCAAGAACCTGGATACACCCTTGAGTGCAGCTTAGATCCCAGATGTAGATATGTATATTCCTGCACTGTACAGGCACTGATTAACCAGGGAAGGCAGACAAGCCTCTAGTCCTTTGACACTGGTGAGCCGGATTTTCCTTTCCCTGCCAAAATACTGTAACTACCCACTGTTGTGCTACAGCTCAGCTCCAATTTTTTCTGCTCAACAAGGCAGATTTAGAAAGGTACAGAGAAACAGTCATGCAGTAGTGCCAGAAATTTAAGTAGTACTGCAGCCCTAGCAGAGAAGCAGATGGACAAATTCCTCCCTATTTTGAGGCTCGGCATGTAAAGCCATCCTCATTACAATGACAGCCCCCAGCCTTTGTTCATACACTGATAACACCAGTGCCAGACAACATCTCTGTGAACATCATGCTATTTTGCCACACACATACTGTGTCATCCTATCCTGAGGTCCAGAGCAGTCCCAGTGTGGCCACACATCTTCCTGGGCTTGCCTTCATCCACCCAGACAGATGAAGATGACTAGAGAACCACAGTAAACCACAGGATGGAATTCATGCAGCTGCCCCAAACCAGAATTATCCTTATATTCCTTGTTTGTTCAGACCTGTGCCTTCTGTATGGCAGGAAATACTGCAGTAACCAGTGAGCCATCACTGGGAAGTCACCATAAACCCTGGAGTTTTTCATTGGGATGAGCAATAGGCATTGACAGGCATTGTAAGAGCTGAAAGTTCTGGAAATGAAGCAGCTTATAAATCTAAATGGCTTAGTCTCAGATGTATCTCCCAATTAACTGCTCCTGGGGTATTTCCTTCCCATTCCCCTGCACACACAGGTTTTCTTTTAAGAAATCTCCATCTCTTCAAGTCAACTTTCTTTTATAATGAGAATAAAACAGGAGCACAAAGCTGGAGACTGTGTGCAACTGAAAAGATCAAAAACGATGAAATTATCTTTCAGAATTATTTGATATATAATGAATTGCAAATTCAGTAGAGTACCAGCTTGCAACATCTATGCCCTTTACCAGCAAGAGATGGGAAAGAACAATGACAAAATGAGTCAGCAGTGAGGATCTCCTGGAGAGAAGGCTTCTGGCACAGCAGGGCAACATAAACAAGTGTGCTATATATAGGACTGGTCCTTGGGTGAATACACAGATCTTAAAGATGACCTCAAACAGAACCTCAGTTCAGATAAACAAAAAAATACATAGGATAGCTGTGTGGTTTGAAGCCTGGGCTGGACGCCAGTAGTTTCCAATTTCCCTTTCTCCCTGTTCAGTTTATACCGACAGCCCCCAGCCTTTGCTGACACACAGGCAGTGATAGTGAGGAAGTTATGATCTGCTGGGAAATCACGCACGGCTCTTTTTGTCAGCCAGTCATGCCAGAGGCCCTGGGGACAGGCCCTTGTCTCAGGCTGTGTGCTCCTCACAGCAGAGGCTGTGCCTTGCTTTGGGCACATGCCCCCACTCAGTGCAATTCGTCTCCCAAAGTGGGCAGCCATGAAACATTTCCACACTCCCCCGTAGAGAGTTCTCCTCTCCCACACTAAACATTAATGCACTCCCTAAATTTAAAGTATTAAGCTCTGAGACTGAAAAGGAAAAGTTTTTTGATACTTTAGCTATGGACCCTTTCTATGTTTATGGCCCAATATCTCCTATACTCTGATGCACTATTTTACTGTAAAAGTATTAGACACTGATATCTACATTAGATCAGGGAGGATTGGGAGAGATTTCTGCAATGTGTATTCTAACACTGACACAAAATATTTGTTTACTGGGGAGAGGAGAGGAAGAAAGTAGGGATTCTGTGTTTTAGAAGCAATGAAGTTGTTAATGGAGAGGAATGTAAAATATGCCCCTTGGCAAAAGCATCAAAATGCTTTTGGATTCTGTTCTGCACTTCATAAATTTATGGTTTATTCTAGACAACAATCCTTAAATAATATGATACAGTGATGAATTATGAATACTGGGCAAACCCCCCCCGAGATTAGTTGGTTAGAGCATGGTGTCAAGAATGCCAAGGTTGTGAGTTTGAGCTCTGTATGAACAATTCATTTAAGAGCTGGACTTGATGACCATTGTGGGTCCCTTCCAACTCAGAATATTCTGTGATCCTAATGGAAATGCTAACCTTTCAAAGAAATTTTTCCCACAGTCTTCCTCTTGGCTTCATTATGGAAAAGTTAAGATGGCTCTCAGAAACTTATTTCTTAATAAAAAATACACAGGAGTAGCAGACTTCAAGAAGACAAATTTGCTATCATATAATATACTTCAGCTTCAGGAATAATTGAATTCAAAAGACATGCTTGCACTGGTTTATACGTTTTTGCTTTCTGGATCTTGAATGTCAAATCATTTGCTGTGTTTCTTTGAGAATTGAAAGATATTAGGTCCAATTTACACCTTTAAAGATTCCTTCAAATGTGTTTCTGATTAATTGAAGGAATTTGATTTATTCATTCTTCTTTCTGCAAAGCTAGAAAATAGATTAATTTGAACAAAATTTATTCCATCAGTTCTGAGACAGAAGCACACAACTCTCAAGACAAGGGCTAGGTAAATGCTATACTCTACCTTTTCTTGGGGCAAGAGATGTTAGTATTTTTCCAAAATGGTTTCATTCACTTTGCCCAAAAATTGTTACTTGGTGTAATGACTTTGTAAGACTCTTTTCCCCTGCTTTGTCCCACTTTGGTAAAGCTAATTTCCACTCTATGAAAGGTCTTCTTGTGCACACCCCTGCATAAGAGATGGCATGGCTGTTGAAACAAATAAAGCCTGCTTGCCTTCTGTGTCCCCTTCATAAAGCCATTAATTTGGACATTTTTTCTCTTCTTAGTTGCACAAAAAAAAAGTTCCTGTTTTCTTGTAGGAAAATAATAATCATTGAGATTTCCATCAGGTTCAAAAGTTTACTAGGTGAAAATGGAAGTCAGGGTTAGGAAAGATAGACTAGTAACTCAGCTGAAAGAAAAAAATCAACCTCCTTTTACTTCACATTAAGAAAACATTATACCCAAGAATTTTTGCCAGAAAAAATTAGAGTGAGTGGGGGTAGATTAGAAGCAACTTAGCCATTGTTTAAGCAGTGGGAAGAAGATGATGAGGGCCTCCACAATCATCCTGGTTTATTTATGTAATTTCTGACATGGACACATATACTGCTGCTATTAAGCCCCAAATCAGCATTCTCCTTCACAGACTTATCTCATGCAGCTAAAGACTTTTAAAAGAGATTAGCAAGTTAGCTCTAAGTGTTTCACCCAAAGCAGAAATTCACTGTGAAGATGCCATTCTCGGTTCTGTAATTTCTTCATTATTTCAAAACAAAGTGATTTCTATTTATTTCAGTGCAAGTAAAGGCAATAAAACCTAAGGATGTGGTGATGTCTTCGTGTACGACTCAAAACCAGCTACGCTTCTTTCTTCCAATCAAAATATTTCAAGCCACTGGAATGTATTGTAATCTGGTTCCTTTGTGCATTTGGGATCAAAAATAGCCAAGATACTTCATTTTTCAAAGAGTCTTCTATATTGTAGATTGTGATTTTTTTTCCTCCTAATAAAAAGTTAATTAAAGTCTGCTGTATACAGTTGGATTCATTTCATAACACAGCACGTGAAGCATAGCTCTACCACAAAAAAACCCCCAAGTTCTTTCTGTTTCTCTTTTTTTTTTTTTTTGCTTGGTTTGCTTTAGCAAGGGAAATTTCACCATGTGAAATGTGCACCAGGATAAATTCCGCACTCAGTCCTTCCCACTGTTCCCCATCCAGCCACATTCATTTAAAAGAAGTGTCCCCATTCCACAAGGATGTTCCTTTCAAGCAAGCCAAACCTTCTGCTTTGGCACAAGCACAGTAGAAAACTGGGTGATGAAGCCTAGAGCTGTGCTCTGATCTCATACCATTTGTTGCTTTGGGATATGCTCCCAAGAAACTCACTTGGCAGAGAAGAAGGAGACATTTCATACCTCTGCCACATCCCAGGCTGATTCTCTCCCTTTGACCTGACTCAAAGAAAAACTCCGCATCATAGGGAGGTGCAGCCCAAAGTCCATTCAACTCACAGCTGCTGTCAAAGCATGTCACAAAACACGGCTGACACCATTTCCAGCCTGCATGCTGTACCTAAGGGTAGATAGGAACAGAGCAACAACTTTCACTGAGTGCACCAGCCCAATTCTCTACTAGTATGTGCAAAAGACATTTTTTCAGTGGGAGATTCATCACTCAACAGAGAAAAAAATTTCGGGTCCTCAGGGTAGAGCACAGAGAAATGTGTATGCAAAAGAAAGAAAATATATGTCTTACTGACATCTATCAGCATTTGTGTCATAACTGAAGTCCCATGATAAGTTTGTTGAGTGGTTTCAGTGTGACCTTCATCTTTTTCAACCTCAGATCTCTAAGTTTGTAAGTCATAAATTTAAGAGAAGGAGAATTCCTTTTAAGAGATCAAGATATTTTACAGAGGAAGAAACTGATGCATGCTGAGGTGATGCAAATGTGGTGTTCAATTTAGGCAGCAATAGAGTGGGACAGTTCTGAGAAGAAAAATCTGCTGGAGTTCTGGAAGAGCAGTGTTATGTTCTAATGGTTTTGAAACTAGAAGAAGGAAAATAGAAGAAAGTTATTTTCTTCTTTTTTTTTTTTTTCTCAGTAAACCCATCNAAAAAAAAAGAGAAAGATCATCTGGTTGTTCATCAGCTGTGCAGTACATACTCTTCCAGTTACTGTCATTTCCTAGCTCTTCAAAGGATTTAGTACTTTCTTTTTCACTCCTTCCAAAACAGAACAATAAGGACTGTAGAGACCAAAATTATTCAACTACATAGTACAGTTTCCTCAATAAGAACCAGCTGGTACTGCACAAAACAACAGCACAGCCATGGACTAGCTTGCTGCTTGCAGTCCTGTGCGCTCAATAGTAAGAACCATATTGCTTTGTTTAAGCAGAATGCAACTCAGCATGAGCCACGAGATGAGGAAAATAGATAATGAAGACACAGCACCCTGCAACCTTTTGCTGAGTTTTAATTCCAATGTGAACAGTTGCACAGACTTAATTAGAAAATGACAGAGCCCTACTGCTAGAGAGAGACAGCCTGACACAAAGCATTCAAAGGTGCCTTGGACAAAGGTCAGTCAAAAACTCTATCTTGCATAAACATCATAAATGCAAATTTCATCATTTTTATGGAGTCAGATTTTCTGCAAGAACACATGTGCTTTTAGTCATCTATTTGTTCACATCCTCAAGTGTGGTAGATAAATCATTTGGCTAGGAGACCCTGAACTAAACAACAGCTTGGGGGACTGAATCAACCCTGTTTCCTCGTTTTTCTTATATTTACCCTTTTCACAGAGACATTTCCACGTTTCACCTTTACGACAGCTGCTCATTTACTAGAGAAAAAAGAGACGTTCCAGATAGCTGAAAGATTAGCAGAGAGAGAGCTGAAGCTTGGTGAGCTGGGAAAGGTTATCTAAATCCTGAATAAAACATAATTTTTAATGGAGGCTAAGCAAACTTATCTGGAACACGGCGATGAAAAATACAGGACCACTTGAGTAAACAGTGATGTCATCAAATGGCCACATGATATGTGCCAAGTGTCATTCTGAGGCCACAGATGATCATGAGATCAATAAATCCAAATGAAACCTGAAGGTCACTTACCCTCGTTTCTGCAGCAAGAGAAGTAATGCAAGGAGAGAATATCACAAGGGCATTTTACATGTGTAGCCATTCATTCACTAATGATGGATGAAGCCATGGCTTCCACAAACAGTGCCCTGCTGTGACTGGCAAAGGAGAGAGCTTGTTCTGCAGAATGGCTGCAGCTTGGCATCACAATGCCAACACCTGGGCTTTCTCTGAGTAGAAAGACAGCCTTCTGATCATGAGAGGTATTGCAGTTCTCTTAGAAACTACAAGAAATCTCCTCTAGTGTTGGGACCAGACTCTGATCCAGGTGGCTGCATTCCACCTTCTGTGGGTAGCCTGGCCTCAGGTCCCTATTCATCTAAACCACCACCGTCTGGGATCCAGATAAAAGGTTTCAGTTTATTCTTCTCTCCGTTATGAGAGGTAGGCTTAGTTTGATGTCGGAAATCCTCACCAATTTTGGTTTCATTCTGGCAAGTTCAGGCATGGGGTGGCTCATACCAGTGTTCCTTTATAACTAAACCTCAGTGGTTGGGTAAGATGGGTAAGATGGTAACATTCCAATTTTAGATAATTTCTGTTTATAAAATACAGATGAAACTGGCAATGGCCTTTTCCCTTAAATGATGCTAATTTTTGCAACAGAAGTGGTAGAGCTTGTCAAAAAGTACTTGAGGATCTCACATTTCTGATGTTCTGAAATGGAAGCTATATAGTCTCTGTTTCTTACATTAAACTTACCAAGAATTTCAAGCAGCAGAGAGTATGATTAGTTTCTTTTCTTTGCTTTTATGAAAAATACTCTAGTGATTTATTCTTTGCAACTTGTTGCAATGTACAAAATCCTACTGCAGCCTTACCTCTGTGCAAGCTTACTCAGAAGAGACTCACCAAGATTCAATTATCCACTAAAAGCAGAAGAGTTTATAACAGCAAAGTTTATAATAGCAAACATTATAAAGTTTTTAATAGCAAAGGCAAGAGGCGAGGGGCAGAATCCTCCTGAGGCAGAAGTTCAGTGTAGTCAGCAGAATTATGCCACAAAACTGTGTCCTCTTTGGAAAATTTGCTTTATTCAGTGAGATGCTTCCCAGCATACCCAGTGGAAAAGTTGTTTTTGATGGGTTTTAACCAGTGGAGAATTCATCTTTCGTGTGGCAGGCCCTCAGGACTTTGGTCAGCCACAGTCTTGAAACCCACACTATCCTATGGTTAGATGATATAAATACCAAGCTTTGAAAAAGAGAAAAGCAAAGCTCTAGGAGCAGGGCTTAATTTTCTATAAATATTCGCCTAAATACAGTGCAGCTATTTCTAAAACAGAGAACACAGATTTCAACAAATAGACCTAACAACTAGAAAATCATTGCACCAAACGTTGTAAAAAATCGTGCCCTGGCAAAATTTTGGTTTTGTCATTCCCTCCAGCTCTTAAAAAAATATCTCCAGCTTCTCAAAGATAGTTTCTCTACCTCATGACAGGTTCTATCCCAACATTGTTGACTCAGACCACCACAGAAATGCCTATAAATACTCACATGTTTAGCATGTATGGACAGGTTTACATCTGTAAAGCTCAACATGCTCAGCAAAAGGAAGGAAGGAACAGATTTTCATCATCCAGGTGTGGAAGATTCTTATCACACAGCAGATTTTTATATCAAGACAATAGATTTTATTGCAGCTAGCTCAAACTTCCTCTGCTGAGCACTATCCCTTATGAGAACAGGCCTGTTTGTGTGGCAAAGCTCTGTTTGTCACAGGCAAGGGCACTGCAGCCTGGCCAAGTGCAACTAGTCTAAGCCGACACAAGTCTGTAGCAAAGACAAGTAGATGGATTCTTGAGATTGGCAGCAAAAATTCCCTAAGCCTAAGAAAGATTTTAAACTGAGAATTTGATGAACATATAACTGGCTGTTGAACAAAGAGAGCAGTTAAATAAAAAGAGCAGATTACACTGTGATGTCCAGGGTGGGGCAATCACATCTCTCTTTCCCACTGTAACAGAGAAATTGAGTAAACTACAGTTAATATGAAAGGCAGAAGCTTAAAAACTACTGAAGTTGGGGCTTTTTTCCTCACATCTGTCCTGCTTTTATATCTCTGCAGAATCACGTTTGGTGAATCTTTGGACCTAATTAGATTCCTGTTGAAGGGGTTAGGAACATAGATAAAGGTATTTTCTAGTACAACTTTTTTTACTTACATAGGCCCTGTTTAACTGGGGAGAGGAACAGTGAAAACTACCTCTATGTTTCTTCCAACAGAAATATCTTCCTAATGCCTCACTTATTCACCACGAGTACATAACTCTCCTTTGCTTTCCATCCCTGCTTAACATATCTGTTTATCATACTCTTTCCAGAGCTGTGGCAGCACCAGGAAACGGAACTTCGTCCTCGCACTTGGAAACTGAATAGAATAAATTCCTAAAGTCCACTTTTCTTTAGTGGTTGACCTGTCTGAATTACAGCTAAGCTGGTACCAGGCATAACCTTGGGTCATGACACAGAGGTGTTCAGTCAACATACTTTGACAGGATGCATGAAATCCCTATATATCCATCAGTTCTAGTTCACAGGCTTCTTCAACTTTCTTTCTCTCATATAAGTGACAGCAAGAATTACCACTTTACCCTCACAGACTTCATATCCTTATCCACTCTCTAGGAAAACAGTGTCATCCAAAGCCATCCAAAGAGTAAAAAGAGAACTGCAAGAAGTATTTATTAACTTCTACAGAATGCAAAGCATTGGACTGCCTAACTTTGCTTAAGTTCACTCATGTTATTTATCACCAGCTGGGGTCAATATTTTTTCATAGAGCATTTGGGAAGGAATTGTCATTCATAAGATCTGTCACTATAAACTACAGAAGGACTGCAGACTATAAATTGTGGTAAAGGAATGATACTGGTCTATCCTGTTTTATCCCAACAGGCTGATAAAACACAGTTCATCGGAGAGCATAGTTCTCAGGCGGTCTTGTTCTCACTTCCCAGTCAGCATTCTTCATTTCCAGATTTTCTCAGGAGGAGCCTTCTTCAGATGAAGTGCAGTGTCCTCAGTGTGTGATAGCCTACAGTTTGCTATGGTTAGAAGCTAGAATAGAGGATGACCACAGTGACCACACTGTGAACTGATGTGTGAACTGCACAGGGCAGGGCTGTAGCAACACAGGGTGGAGGAGTCAGATCAGCTCGGGCTATAAAGCAGGCACATGGCAAATTGGCCTGGTAGAATTGAAATATGTCAAGTCTACTATGCAGACGTGGGTAGGACTCAAGGCAGACCAAAGTAATGCTGAAGTGAAAGCGCCACTCTTTTCTTCGTCTGCAAAACAGAGAGATTAACACATTGGTACTTTGCAGTGGGGTTACCAGAATTAATGCGTTAGTGCTCAGCTGCTGCAGAAATTACATCTGTCCTGTAGCTAAACAGCAGGCAGTGAGGTGCCTGGTAGACTGACTACCCAGCCAGTGCCAGATGCTGGAGGGGACAAGACTGGGGATAGAGAAGTGGGTTTTTCCTTGCATAGTAATTTCTTTAGATCAATCGTTTTCTTAACCATGTCAGGCAAGTTTGGCCAGTGATATATTTGGAGTTGAAAGGCTGTGGGTTTTGTCCCCATTGTCTCAGTTTTGGCACACAGGGATAATGAGTTTCACTAACCAACAGTACATGTATTCATTAGCATTGGCTGCTGTTGACCATAGGAGTCAACCTGATTTCTTCATGCTCTTTTTTTGGAAACTTTCAAAGAGGGATGAGGAAAATTAGCTGACTCTCAGTAGGCATTTTAAAAATTGTTCCCTCCCTGCTCACTGCCCCAAATAAACAGCAGAAAATCATGCTTTGTCTAAGTGCTCAAACAGCTTTGATTTTGCTCAGATGTTATGAAGGAACTTCATCACAACAGAAGTAGAATTAGTTTACATTCTTTCCTTTTTAATAAGGCATTGAAAATATTAACACTGGCTCTGCCTGAGTAGCATTTAATGTCAGTATCTCATCATTTGAGCCAAGTGCAATGCTGACTTTAAAAGCAAGCTGCAGTCTAAAAAGTGGCTCCAGGAAAGTGCTACTGATGTACTTTATGTTCACTCTTGTTTATCTCTAACAGAAAAGATAAAGGTTGAGGCAGTTTAGTCTTAATCTTTTAGCTTCCAGCACTATAGAATTAAAAAAATTGGAAATTCTACCAGAAATAAACTAGAAGAGACCAGTTGACAGCCTGATAAAGGTGGCAAACAAATGTTAACTCATCTTCCTCTAGCAGGAATGGCTGAATGTCACTTAAAGAAGAAAAAGTTCTCAGTAGCTCAATTTTTCCGGCTTAATGTAAAAATCTGCAAACCCACAAAACCTCATTTCTGTCACTGCCACCTTCCACTGTTAACTGATATTTAAAAGAATACATTTTAAGCAGTATTAGAAGTACTGCCTTTGACCTTTACTCATCACCTTTCTTGTTTGTTTGGTTTTTTCTTTGGTTTTGGGTGGTTTTTTGAGAGAGAAAGTCAGGACAAGCAGTCTTTGTTCTGTGTACTGTTTGTCACAGTATTTAAAGTACCTTCATACCCAATTTGGGGTTATATTTGACTCCAGCCTTTTATGGAGAAAAAGAGAACACATAAGTTTTCCGAAGAAAGGATTTCCCACTCACCACCAAACAAAGAAGCAATGAAAAGATACAAGGTCTTTTTCCTTTTTACCACCACCACTCACACCCCTCCCCAGCAGAAAGCACATCAGGCACAAACAGCACAGTATAAGAGGGCTCAGGGAGAGGCTTTTATTTCATTAGCTGAGAAGATGAGGGCTATTTGCAAGTATTTTGAAGATGGGCTGATCTCTGTCAGAGATCATGACCTTTGCTTCCTTCTGCTGGGTAAAGTGGCAAAGGAAAAGGAATGAAAATATTTTGTGGGGATGCTTCCTGAAATAATGGAGTTACCCGAGACAGCACTGTTAAATATTTTTAAGCTAGGACCAGCTAATTAAACAATTAAAGGTTGCAGATCTTGCCCTGAATGTGGGGTCAGGTGCTGAAAGACCCTTTTGTAATTGGTAAACTGCTGTGGCTAGACAGAAAGCAAACTACATGCGTGATCACAAGCCCTCAAAAAACAGTCCCATGTAAAGGACTCTTAAAATGAAAAAAACCAAACAGGGAACCACTCAGCTTTCAAATCAGACAGGAACAAATCCTCCTACTTTTGAACACTTTTTTCCCTGCCAAAAGCAACAAGATGAAAATGAAAAGGGTCTAAACCAGCTATTTCAGAAGTGCATACTGCAGATCCAGCATCCTAGGTGAGATCAAAAGCATGACTCCACATGATACTTCCTTTTCAAGGTGACTGGAAAACAGAATGAGAAAACCCAAGACCACATTGCACAACTTGACAAAAACAACGGTGATCTTTTAAAATGACAGTTTGCAAGAGAGAAGAGAAAGAGAAGGCAACAACAACCCAAGCTCCCAAACGAGTGAGTTCAATTATCCACGCCTCAGTGTTCTGCTTAAATTGAGGACCTTGGAGGTAGATGATAGGAAATGTTCAACAAATGAAAGTGTTGGTCTGGAATAACTCAACACTCTGATGGAAAGAATAGAAAAGCAAAATAAACAGTTGTATTGAAAGGACCAGCCTATATATGTGGGTGACAACTACAGATGCCTTAGCACCCCACGGCAGCAGAAGTTTAGACTGTATAGAAAGCGATTTTCTTGTGCCATTCATCAATGCCTTGAGTGAAGGGGCAGATGCCTCCCCAGCAGGTTCACCGATGACACAAAGCTGGGAGGAGTGGCCAGAGGGCTGTGCCCAGAGGGCTGTGCAGCCCTTCAGAAGGACCTCGACAGGCTGGAGAGATGGGCAAAGGAGAACCGTCTGAAATTCAGCAAAGGCAAGTGCAGGGTCCCGCACATGGAGGGAGGGCGTCAAGAGGATGGACCCAGGCTCTGCTTGGTGTTGCCAAGCAAAAAGAAAAGAGGCAATGGAAAGAAACTGATGCACAGGAAGTTCCACTTGAACATGAGGAAGAATTTCTTTACTGTGCAGGTGACCCAGCACTGCAACAGTTTTGCAAAGAGGGTGTGGAGTTTCACTCACTGGAGATATTCCAGACCCTTCTGGATGTGATCCTGTGCCACGTGCTCTGGGACGGCCCTGCTTGAGCAGGGAGCTTGGACCAGGTGATCCACTATGGACCCTTCCAAACTTACCCAGTCTGTGATTCTGTGATCCTGAGATGAACAACTTCAAAGTATTTCCAATCTCAATACCGTCAAAGGACCAAACATTATTCATGCACGATAATTATTATTATTAAAACCTTTTCTCTCTGAATCACCAAACAAATTCATTTTAATACCCCCTAAGTACTTCAATGAGATTTGAAAGTGCAGGTTAAAAAAATGGTATCTTGCTTACCTTTTCAAAGACAAGTTATTTTGCATTTGAAAATCATATTTTTTTAGCCTTGAAAATTGTATTTTCAATGCAGTATATTCCTGTAATGTGAGTCAGGAACACTTTAAAGTGACTCTTTTCAAGTTCCTGCAAGAACTTAGGAGTTTTCCAGCAAACCAAAACATTTAAACCAGGGCCGCTCTGGAGAGAAAGCAGTTCCCTCCCATCACCATCATCATAATCCATACCACCCTTTTTAAATAAGACCATCCTCAGAAAAAAGTATATTCCTCTTTCTATTTATGCAAGATCTGACTGAAATAAAGGGTTCTAGTATAGCCCTGTCTACCTCTGATTTGTTTATCTAAGCATGTCATATGCTTTCTAGGACCACAGCTAAGCCCCAGTACAGTATCATAGAATCATAGACTATGCTAAGTTGGAAGGGACCCATAAGGTTCATCAAAGGCTGACTCCTGACCCTGCACAGCACCATCCCCATCAATCACACCATGTGCCTGAAAACGTTGTCCAATCACTTCTTGAAGTCCGTCAGGTTTGGTGCTGTGACCACTTCCCTGGGGAGCCTGTTCCAGCACCCAGACACACTTTGGGGGAGGAACCTTTTTTCTAATATCCAACCTACACATCCCCTGACACAACTTCAGGCC
Source organism: Rhagologus leucostigma (assembly GCA_013397725.1). NCBI lineage: Eukaryota > Metazoa > Chordata > Aves > Passeriformes > Rhagologus > Rhagologus leucostigma. The sequence continues at coordinate 475,496 of VZTD01003142.1, read as the reverse complement.
GTTCCCTCAGGTCCTGTCACTGGTCACCACAGAGAAGAGAGCAGTGTCTGCCTCTGTGCTTCCCCTTACGAGGAAGTTATAACTGCTGTGAGGTCTCCCCTCAGTCTCCTCGTCTCCAGGCTGAACAGACCAAGTGACCTCAGCTGCTCCTCATATGACGTCCCCTCTAGACCCTTCACCATCTTCATATTCCTCCTTTGGATGCTCCCTAATAGCTTTATATTTTTCCTATATTGTGGCACCCAAAACTGCCCCCAGCACTCGAGGTGCGGCTGCCCCAGCCCAGAGCAGAGCGGGACAATCCCCTCCCTTGCCTGGCTGGCGATGCTGTGCCTGATGCGCCCCAGGACACGGTTGGCCCTCCTGGCTGCCAGGGCACTGCTGACTCAGATTCAACTTTCCATCGACCAGGACCCCCAGGTCCCTTTCCATGGCACTGCTCCGTCCTTCTTTCTGTGCAGCTCACTGAACAGAGATCTTTCTGCAGGGTCTTTTGTGCTGGGCCTTGAAAACCTGTCCAATCTGCCCAAATGCTAATAATTCCATGGTGTTTTTCAGTGTTACCAGGGTTGTCCTTAAACAAAATCTCACTTCATTTTCCCTTTTTAGGCAGAAAGCCCAGAGCTAATTGAATACATTCTCTCTCTTCTTCAGTGACTAAATGCAATGCTGATGTGTGCATATAATGTGGGAATCACGTTAATCATAGGCACACAGATTTCAAAGCCAAGAGTGCTGGTTGTGATGACCTAGTCTGATCCGCAGGGTAACACCAGGCATAGAATTTCTGCCAGTGATTCCTGCCTCAAGCCCATGATTTTGCACCTCAGTTCCCATCTGTATAAACTAAGCTGCAGCTTCCAGACACAGGGTTTATTATGCCTCTCTGTGCTGCATAAAAGAGTTCTTTGTTCACAGAAACCTTCTACCACACTAAAGTCTTGTGGGTTCTGACCAAGCCACCTCTTCACCTTCTCTTTCGCTAAAATGAATAGATTAAGCCTCTTATATCTCTACCCCCAAGGTAAGGTTTCCAGGCTTTGAGTCATTCTGCAAAAAGACCACATAGACCTACGCTCTTGGTATCTCACGAAAATCCTGAAGATATGAAGCTCCTGCAGTGTAGGCTCTTCAAAGATCACATAGTTAATCATATAGAAGTTAGTCATTTCATCCTTCCAGCTGGGTCCACAGCCTTTGCTTTGTCCCTGAGCATGTGTTATGTTTTCAGCTCTGTCGTCACCTGGTATTTCTCAGTTTATCCAATAGAATATCCCTGTGCACAAAGTAATTTTTAAATGGATCTTAGCAGCTGCACATAAGCAGGGCTGAGGGTCCATATTCAGAGCAAGAGCTCAGAAACTCTGTACTCACTCACAAGAAACACAGAAAGCAGTAATCAGTTAGAAAGATTTAAGCAATTAGGTAGAGTATCACACAAAGTCTTGGCTGTTCTGGTTTAGACTCAGACTTTTAGTTTGGTCTGTTACTGCTGACTTGGTCTTTTAAAAACCAAACTTGGCTGAAAGAGCTGCTCTCAGTAATTCCTGTCACCCTGCTTGACCTGCCATACTTGTACCCCCGTCAAATGACAGCTCGCCAAATGTGCTGTTGCTATAATTACTAGCAAAAACGCATGTAATCCATGTCAAACTAGCCCTAATTTTCATGGCAAGATTCCCAGGTTTTGCAGCAATCTGATGTGACAGAGACCTCAAGAAGTTCACAAATCCAAGAACTACTAACATTGTCAAGGGATTCATCAGGAAATTAATAAATAATGCAGAATTCTCTTTGCATTGGTATCTTAGTGTCTATCTTGGACAGATACACACAGGTATATGCATACTTAACTCCAGATTCCAAAATCCTTGCACGTAATTGTATTGTAGAAATCACTGATTTTAAGACAGCAAGTGAGATTTAGAAGTTTAACAGAGGTGCTTAACTTCCATTTAAGTCCTTTTAGATGCCTAGGATATTCAGCAGTCTGTAAGAGGTGCCTAACATCACAGGGAAGTCAACAACAGAACTGTTATATAAATTGCTCTAATCAAGCTAATGAGAATTGAAAGCTCACTTTACAGAATAAATTTCAAGTGTTTGCTTTCCAACGTTTTTTCAGGTTTTTGTTTGCCAATGTCACTCATGGTTTCCATATTTTTTAATAAATGAAAAACATTATTCACCCCAAGACCCTTTGCAATATGCAGCTGCTTTTACCTCTTTATATTTACCATTTTTGTATTTTTAAAAACTGGGAGCAGGAGAAGCTTGGCAAATAGAGCAAGCAAAACAGCATTAAAATTCTTCACTAAAAACAGTTTAAAAAAAATTCTGACAGAACATGTTGGTACAAAATACTACTCTTTTTTTCATTTTATCATTAAAAATCAATAGGCTGTAAATACAGTAAGTCATACATTTTTAAGCTGCTATTTAGGGCTATCTATAGACTCCAAAAATGTTTTAAGATTCTTTTCACAGCCAGTAAGACTAGACATGTCTCTTTTCCTTTTCTATAAATACCAGGAGTCTCAAGCCCCTTTCTGTGGTAATAGATGGTCTAAATTTTTGACATACATTTGGCACTATAAATATTTACTGTAAGTGTAACATTACTATTTTCTTGCAAAAGTCTGAGACACACAACCCATTGCCTGACTCCATACTGAGTGTGAGGTAATGCCTCTATCCACTGATCAAGAAGAAACCTAGGAACCAGAGAGCTGCTTTTTCAGCACAGTTGAGTCGGTGTTTTCATTTTCAACATGCTTTGCACTAAACATCACTAAAGCCCTTTCACTAATTCTGATCTTGTGATTTCTGCCATTGACAAGTAGCAGCAGAACCCAGCAGAGCAAAGTGATGTAGCATTAGGGTATTGTTTCAAAAGCAACATCTAAATGTGACGGCTGCTGCATTGTCTGGCTCTTTAAACCCAGCCTAGGATTTTCCTTATGGGACACTGCTCCAGCAAAATAAATAAATGGGCTTTAGTCTAAACTCCAAAGCCCTCTATAAGATGTTATTATGTTCCAGGCTCAGCAATAATAGAAGAGACATCACATTACAGCAGACGTACACTTCTGCACTTTTGGAAAGATCAAAGCTTGCCTTGTCTGCACTAACTTTGGATAAATACAAGATGGCTTGAGCCAGCATGGTCTAAAATACAGTAGGGGAAAATGTCATCAACATCCTAAGGGCTAGTTTAAATTTCAATTTCTTCTTATTGCCTCATTGACTGAAAAACCTGAAAAGCAGCAGCTGGTAAGTACCTCAGTAGTGGGGGGAAGCTGCGTGGAGGAGGAAGCACCATAGAAAGGTTTATACCTCTAGGGGACTCTGGAAAGCAAGGACAGAAAGGAGGCCACATATTCAGGTTGAAATGCTTTAAGAGGGGCATGCTCCCCACATTATCTACACATCAGCCTCAAAACCAAATACTCCACCAAATCTTGACCATTATTCTTACAAAATGGCACAGCTTGGGCAGAGGCAGTTCAGTCCAAGTGGAGCAGCCATCACCTAATCCCAGATACTCTCCCATGGAAATCTCTGTGTAGGTCACTGGTCCTGACTCCCCGTTACCTCCAAACAATGTCTACATACCTTGAGTTAAGGGGCCTGATGTTTCCCTCACCTTCTGCCACTAGCTCAGACAATACGTTTGTAACAGGCTGGACACACTGCCAAAGCGTGCACTGAATGAGTCTCAGTGTCCTTTAAAATGTCACAATTCAATCTTCACAAGCAACCCTTAACTTCTGATTTGCCTCAGCTTGAGGATATTGGCTTTGGACACAGAGGTGTTTCAAGAGCTCAGCAAACAAACTCCCCAGCCAGACATTGCTCCCCTGAAGGGATTGTCCCAGTGCCTGCTGGGCTGCAGTGCTCCCACAAGAGCTGCAGCCCTAGGACAGTCAGTGCCCAGGACGATGGGAGGGTCGCAGTCCCAGGCTAAGGAGTGGGGGGCTGTCAGGGGACTCTGGGCTGGCTGCCTGGCTACAGGCAGGGAGCAAGGTGGACCTGGAGGGCATTCCTGAGGGCTGCCAGCTTTCCCACAGGAAACCTTGGCTGCATTTTCTGCTGTGCTACATGACACTGTATGGGCTGTAAGTCTGGATGTTCATGCAGAAGCAGCGTGTGGTCCTATACAGACAGAGGATGAACTGAACCTCTTCTTCCTCATTACGGACAGTAATGCCTCTGGAAAGTCAAGCACAGGGTGATTGCGGTTTGCTCAAAGACACTGAGGGCGTATGACGTAACCTTCACTTCTCCTTTTGCCTCCAGCCTGTTTCGTTTGGGGTCAGGGTCTGATCGCACACAAACTTACAGTGCTGGTCCTGCCTCACTGGACAGCTAACGCGGGCAGCTGACACAGGAGCTCTGCTTGCATCACACGTCTTCAGTGGATTCCTTTCAAAACAACTGGTTACACTTCCTCAAAAATGCACGTAGCACAGTGTATCCTTCCAAAGCATGAGATCTTACTGCTGACCTGCTGGTCTCTGGTGAATACTTATAAAACACCAAATGTGTTTCTCATGCAGCTTTACATAATCAGTCACGGACCTTTCAGCTGAAACATACTGTACCTTCCACATTGCAGTTATCCTGCCACAGCCAAGAGCTAATATTTCATCCAGCTCAACACAACAAACATCCCTGGCTTTCTTTAATGCTTAACTGCAGCCAAAGATAGAACTGAGTTTTTGTAGAAGAGTGATAATAGTGATAATTATTATTATTGTAGATATTATTTCTCCTGTAGCATTTTCCCGCTCTGCTCTGCACTGAGTTGGCCTCACCTCGAGTCCTGTTTGCAGTTTTGGGTAGCACAACATAAGAAAAATATAAAGCTATTAGAGAGTGTGCAAAGAAGGGCTATGAAGATGGTTCAGGACCTTGAGGGGAAGCTGTTTGAGAAGTGGCTGAGGTCACTTGGTCTATTCAGCCTGGAGAAGAAGAGATTGAGAGGAGACCTCATTGCAGTTACAACTTCCTCGTAAGGGGAAGCACAGGGCAGACACTGATCTCTTCTCTGTGGTGACCAGTGACAGGACCCGAAGGAACAGCCTGAAGTTGTGTCAGAGGAGGTTTAGGTTGGATATTAGAAAAATTTCTTCCCCCACAGGGTGGCTGGGCACTGGAACAGGCTCCCCAGGGAAGTGGTCACAGCACCAAACCTGACAAAGTTCAGGAAGTGATTGGACAATGTTTTCAGGCACATGGTGTGACTTGGGGATGGTGCTGTGCAGGGTCAGGAGTCGGCCTTTGACGATCCTTGTGGTTCACTTCCAACTCAGGATATTCTATGATTCTACGATCGTATGGAGCTTCAGCGACAGAAAAGACAAAAATCTTGCTATGCTAGAAGCCATACAAAAAACCAGCTAAATGCCAAGCTTTGCTACTCTACAATAATAATGTTCAAATTTGATGCACAGAAATTACAGGAACATGACCACTTGTGTCTAAAATCACTCAGTGTTTTAATCTGGCAATATGAAATGGCTCAAGAGGATGATACAGGAAAAGACCTAAATATGGGGAGGAGGGGAGGCAGAGAGAAAAAATGAAAAGACAGGTGATTGCAAACAGCTGAAACTAGTCAAAACTAAGCAGAATTTCTATTGGTGGTGATCCACTATCGCTGTGTGGGTGTTCGGTGGAGAAGCTGCTGCATTATTCCTGAAGCATTCCCTAGCAAGTAACACCCTGGTGGTGCTACTTGGCACACTCACAAGCCAGCTCTCTCACCCGTGCGGTGGAAGCACGCAGCACACGCTCACACTAAGCTGGCTAGCTCAGGCATCACTAGAGGCAAAGATTCAGGAGGCGGCTCTTCATATAGAGTTCGGAGGGGTTCACTGCTAGACCACAAAGAAAGAGTCCCCCAATGAAGCGAGCGACCCGACGCCCGTGACACACTTATAAAGGCGTACAGAAGGGAGGCGGGGTAATACAACAACAACCAATGGGGAGAAGGAGGGGGTGGAGTAGGGGCTGGATTACAATCCTTTAAGGGATACAAGGGGCGTATGGCAGCTGGCCAATCAGACAGACCTAATCTGCATAGAATCATGAAGCCTGATGGGAGAAACTTGTCTCACCCTAATTTTGGGGGGTGATCTTAGATTTTGGAGCTGGTCCACCAGTAGGCTTCTCCTGTACGTGAGATCTTTGGTCCCTTGGTTATTACAGCTGCTGGCTCAGCTGCTGCAACAATCCGCAAAACTTAATGGTAGAAGTGCAGTGAAATTTTGGGATCTGTTTCTTCAGTTTTCATCTACTCAGCCTTCTCATAAACCTTGTGGGAGCAATAATCCTGCAAGTCCCTAGACAGGCATTTCTTGAATATCCTTACAGATAGAAAGATTTTTGGAGTTTTTTTCTTCCTTTCTTAAATATCTAATGTAAGACTTCTTTGCTGAACTTAGGCTGATTTCTCCATGCTTTACCCCATCTTGACCTGTTGAATTGATTACTGTGTAACACCTTGAAAATGCCTGAACACTATCCTATTTGCCACCTCTGCTCCTGCCATGTTCTTTTTCCTAGACTAAACAAAACTTGCTCTCTCAGCCTTTACTCCCAGTTCATGTTCTCTAAGCCTCTTATCACTCTTGTAGCTCCAGAAGTGACTCTTTCTTACTAACATAAGATAGAGAAGTCTGTCAGGGTGTGGAATAGACTCACAAGGAAAGGAGAGCACTTACACTGTGAGAAATACAACAAAGTAAATACGAGCATTATAGTAGGGGTTATTCCATATTGCCAGAGATTGATTAGGTGAGATCAAATACATTGCTTCTACCTTTGGTTTCTGCTGGAGTGGAAGTAGACAGAAGAAGCTGAAACAGCCAGGGCTATAGCAACTCATGCTTTCACAAAAAAGTCATTAATAGGACAGGTCTTCCCTTATGTCTGGATAGCAGTCAGTGCCCTATCAGTGGAAAAGCTGGAATGGAGGAGCCTGTGGTTCATGAGCTTTAGTGGCACTAAGATGCTTTTGTCTCCTGCTGATGAAGCAGGAGCACGATGGTGTCAGATCACAGACACACAGACACCCTGTGAAGAAAGGGTATAGCAGAAAAGCATGTCCATGCTGTCCATGCTGTGCAAAGCAACACAGTGGAAATGCTCCTCAAGCTGGTGTCTGCTGGCTCTGGAACAGGAGGCAGTGCTGCTGTAGTGCAGGTGAGGGGTTTGGAGGGCAGGGATAATCAAAAGCCTTGTAGCAGAATGAAGCCCCTGCAGCATGTTTATCAGCCAGTCCAAAGACCATCCAAATTCCTCATTTTTTTCTGGGCTCTGAGCTGAGATTTTTGTTTGACGCTGTGTCACACTGCGGTGGACCTCAGCTGCAAAGTAGCCTATCCCCCCTCCCTCATTTTCCCCTTCCAGAAAAATCACAGGGATGCACACACCTCTGCCCCGTTCTTCTGTAGGAATTCACCATCTCACTTGCTGGACCCATCTATCAACATCAGCTTTCAGGAGGAAAGACTGAGAATCTTTCCAAAACAGGCTGGAAGAGTGTGAGAAATTGAGCAGGGAAGGAAGAGAGGGAGTTTTTCCTCCAAGTCCTAAAGGAAAGTTTGAGCCTACGATTTGTTTATAATTTGATTTTTTTTAACCTTTACTATGGGAAATAAGGAAGGGGAAAATTAAGGTTTTCTGGAATAGGCTTAGATCCAAACTATGCTGCTGAGAAAAGGAAAAATAATCAGAAGAGTCACATGCATAAACAGACAGCTAAGTCCACCAATTCTTTGCTTGACCAAATCATTCTCCACCCTGTATACCTCAATTACTGCCTCACCTATAGCCACTTCAAACTGGAGGTTGTGCTGTGCTGCTTCTTCAGTATTCCCAGGTGCTCACAGCCTGTTTCTCTGATCCCCAAGTTTTAAAAATCATTTTCACCAATGTCAAGAATGAGTAGGAAGCTATCAGGTCAAGAGACAGAGCTTCAGCTAATGGAAATCAGTTAACCACCATCCATGTTAGCAACAGACTCTCCCTACCTGCACACCTCTTAATGGGATGAGATACAAGAAGAGAACCCTGCAATTCCTCTCTAACCCACCTCAGCTGGTCTAGACATGTACCAGCACTTTCCTGCACGTCCCTTCACCTCATCTCTCAATACCCTTTTCCTCACTGACTCCTCTGCAGCTCCTGTCATCTCCAGCAGCATTTGTAAGAGGCCTTCTGCCCCCTGAAATCTTCACCCCACAGAAAACCTTTTCAGTATTTCCTCTTCTGTGCATGTTTGGCAGGGGGGAGGAGGGTGATCTTCAGATTCTCTTCCTGCTTCTATCTCACTCTGAGGAAGAATTCCAGACCCATCACTTGCATGGAGAAAAATTATCTGCACAGCAGAAGACTGCATTGTAAACATCCTGTTGTGGCCCAGCCTGCATTACTAACCTAGATGCCTTCGAAGAGATTAAAAATAAAAACAGAACAGCAAAACAAAACCCCACACCCACAAAAAAACCCCAAACAAACAAATCAAAATGAACAAACCAACCGAAAAAAAACCCCACTAAAAAATAAAGGAGGAGATGAAGGGGGGGTAATTTAAATCAGAACTTCAGTAATAATACTATCCCAAAACAGATATATCTGTTCTTCTGGAATCTTTGGTCTTAAGAATTTACAGATGGAAAATATGGACGTCCTTCTGCATATTATTTTTCCCAGTGCACTTTACTTGGCAGCTCAAAACCTTATAGCAGGAAGGCTGTAGAATTTCAGTGATCAGTTCAAAGCCTTGTGCTGTAGCAGATCATCTGGTGCTTGACCTATACACCAGCTGAAAGCCTTGGGAAGAACTCCACCCTGGACTTTTCAGCTCCTTTAAAATCAAGATCTGTGTGAGCACTATGCACATGCACATTGCATCTAAAACACAAGCAGGAGTTCAGGTCTTAACAGGAATTAGGATGCCCAGTTGATACCCTCCACATGCAACAGCAGCAACAAGCTGAAGTGCTTACAAGTACTCTGCTCACTGGAAAAACGCAAGTTTAAGTTATAGCTCAGGTGAATGACTTGACATATGTCAGGCTTTTCACTGAGTTAATGAAAGTAATTAATGATACAGTAATTACAGGCTAGGCAATCTGAAGCATACCCGGTCCTGGCAGCTCAACTGGCCTGAGATAATTAGGTAAATGGTGATAACCTCACCACCTGTCTGAACCAGAAGGTGCCCCAGTATTCTCCATAGGGATGAATTGAATTTGGCATCTCTGTTCCACGTTGCCCCCGTGCTCTTGCCTATCCAGGGAACAAGTGTCTCCAAGGGCACTGTTTATGATGAGCATGTGGAGAACACGCACATCTGCGTGCAGGCACACACGGTCCATGCGCACAGAGCCCGCCCTGCGCTCCAGCGCTGGGATCACACACGCAATCCAGCCAGAACTCCCCATGTCACCCGCCCTCGTGAGCCAGCGCTCCACTCCTGCCAACAGCCACTCTTGTTTTTTCTATATCTGTCTGCCTTTCCTGGCACCCCGCGTGATAGCATCTAAGAGCCAGCCAGGCGCAAGCAGTTGGATGGATCAACTCATTTTGTTCAGGTGCCCAAGTAGCCAGTGGGTGGGTAATGGCTTTTGGTCAAAAGCCATGCTAAGACAGTGTTGAAAAGGAAGGCTTGATGGCAAACTACAGAACTCCAAGTGCCCAGTCTCTAATTAGATGAATTTAAACAAGCTAAAAATCTTTAAAAAGCAATTTCCTTGGGATTTGGAGAAGTTAAGATCATGCTGGGATTTCAGGATTCACATTGTGACTCATCATAGGTGACACGCTATTTTTCACTTACTTTCCTCAGCAACAATCACTTGATGTTTTAGAATAAACATCTGTCAGGAAACAGATCATATCCTATAGGAACTGAAGGAGGAAACTAAGCTTTGTTCATGAAATGCTAAGAATGTATTTTTAATGACAGAAGCCTGGGGCAGTTTCCCATAATTAGTTTACAGGAGTATCTCCGAAAGGCTCTGGCAGGCTGCACAGTGCTCATAAATCTGCGCTATTGTAAAGTGTTCCAGGGTCCCTTCAAAGGGCCTGGACGAGAGGCAAAAATAGCAGGATGCCCTTCATGTGGTAATCCCAGCCTCTGCAGACTGGGAGGTATCGGAAATCTTAATGAGGAATCCACTCTCTGGAGCATTTTACCTCTAATCTACACCAAAGAGAAGGGAGGGGAGAATAAATAAACAGAATTGCTCACAGTGCTCTTTGACAGGTCCAAAGAGGGCTTCCAGAGTGTTTTAAGTTCCTTCATTGCTGACCAGCCATGACCTTGTAGACAAAAGTAGTCAATATATTCTTCATTAGAAATAAGACCAAGTTCCCAGGCAAGTTTAAATGCATCCTCACTGGTGTCGCCTGCACCTTCTCCTTCCGGGGGTGTATCAGTTAACATGGAAGGCAGGATGTATTTTCAGCCAGGGTGTAGAAGACCTGGTACATTTAAGATTCAGAAAGAGAGACCTGCTTCAGAGAGATCCCAGGCTCACAGAACTGGGAAACTGTTTGGATATGAGAGGGGGCAGCAGCTGCCTGCATGCCCAGGAGGGAGAGATGATGTACCTCCAGGTACCTCCACAGCGCTTTTGGCTTGTGGAAATGGTTTCTTCCCATGAAGATGCAAATACCTGTATAGCAAATTTAAACAAACAATTTTTCATTAATTTATCTTAATTTTTCTTTCAAACTCTGGAGGTTTGAAACAGATGCCCTGATGAATATCAATGCTCCACTGGTAGGTGCCATAGCAGTAATGGAGAAATTTACTTTTGTTTGCTCGGGGATTTTTTTACCCCTAGGGAAGAAGGCCATGCCAGTAGTTCTCATTGCTGACCATCCTTACAGCCCTACAATATGCTTCCTTTGCTTGCCTCCCACAAAGCCATGAAAACATTTCCTTATTCTCTGCTTGTGGTTTCCACAGACTGAAGATAAAATCTGAGCAAGAATGAGGAAGGAATAAAATTGAAACAACACTACTAAAGGCTATAGCAGTATTTACCAGCTCCTTCAAACCTTGTATTCAAGCATCTTGAGGCATTTCACACAGCCCTGACACCCTGGTGTTGAATGGTAAGTGCTATTGCCCTTTTCAAAGGAAGGAGCACTAAGCCAGAAAGTGAAATGAAGTCTCCTGACATGCAGATCTCTGTTTTAGACCAGAAAAGTTTTGCTATACCCCAGTCTGCATATTAACACTGAAATAGTTACATGTCCCAAAACGGGGACACTTCCCTGAGAAATCTCATTTCCAAACTATTTAACAAATTTAAAAAGGAAAAATCCTAATTCAAATCTTCTCTTGAAATAGAGAGAGCAAATCTTGGCCTTCAGCAAGCTCTTTTAGAACACGTAGAAGAACTCGTGACTTTAATTCCATTATGAATGTTTATGCCAAAGTAAAACAACCTGTGCACCAGAGCACACCAAAGAGAGTCAAACCTCTTTTACCTTTTGTTCCTACAGAAGTTGTCTTAATTCTGTCAGTAAGAGACTTGGGACCATCCCATTGATTCATCAAATTAGAGATGCTTCACATGAGGATCTATGCCAGGTTAGACAATATGATCTGCCTCTTCCTCCCTCCATTTCTGCCTTCCATAAAATGAAAACACTTCCACTTTGAAAGAGCTTTGGAAGTTACAGAAGAAAAAAACAAACTGAAATGCAGTGAACCATCAACCAGATTAATTTACCAGTATATAGACTGAAGGATGCCAAGATCTGATGCCAAAGGCAATATCTGCTGAAGGCATTTATTTTTCAAACAAAGGATTGATATTTCAATCTTAGTTGAAGAAATTAATTGTCCAAAATTTTGCATTTATACTCGCTAAGAAAATTCAAAACTGGAACCTGAGCAGCCCCAGTGAATCAGTGGCTTTAATTCACCTTACATTCAGAATGGCAGGGCCCAGCTGGGAAAGGCAACCAGCTACCTTCTCACCAGCTGGCAACAGTCAGGGACAAAGTGCACAGAGTGAGTGAATGCTTCACTTCAGATACTTGAATGAAGTAATGTTTTACAGTGCTAATGTAAATACAGTTCAATGGAGAGGATGCTGGCAGGAAGCCACAGCCAGGACATAAATTCATGGTGCTGGAAGACCAGCTTGGCTTGGCCTGCTGGAGTAGTTCACAAAGCAATCCAGCATTTCATATAAATAAACTTTTTACCCAGGTAGTAAACCAAGAAAAAGGCTGGATTTCTGGATTTTCTATTAGATGTCACGATTCAACAGATGGTTCCATTTCCTCCACAACTCACCCTTGTTCTGAAAAGAATGAGTAAAATTCTGAGAAAGATGTCCTCAGATATGTCTGAGTTGTTTCAGCTAGCCAGTTCAATTGGACAGTGCACAAGGCAAATGAGAAGCTATTCTCTTCTTGCTCATTCTCACTTCCATCGCTCAAGGGGCTTATTGATACTGTCCCAAACTAGGAGATTTGGGCTGTGAATATGTATCTTTAGTGGTTCCTCCAAAGAGGAGAAGCTCTCAAAATGTTCCTTCAAAGAGGAGCCACAGAGTCTTTTTGGATTATTGGTTACTGGCATTCTGCAGCCTTCCCATTTGCCTCTTACAATCTCTTTATAAACACTCAGTCTTATGAATGCTTGGGAATCCCTCTAGCACCTGATTCAACTGTCAGAGGAATAGCACCGGAGGTGGATGATGTCTGTAAGCATTTGTCCTAACTGGCATCTGCAAATATTCTGACAGTCTCAACCCAGTGAAAACATCACAGAGGACTTTAGCTTCTTTTGTTCCTGGTAACTCAAGTCGCTGTATTTCCCATCATCAGTAATGAATTATGCCAGATTCAGTGTTAACTCAGTGAAGATCCTCACTGTGTACAGGCTGCAATAGCCCATATTTCAAGAAATGAAATCCCTTCCAGGCTTTCCATTTCCTTCTCCCTTCCTTCAGCTTGAACCAGCGCAGTGGCTGATCAGAAATATCTACTATATTTTTGCTCCCTCCCCTGAACACCTCTGCTCACATTGGTATTTTGGTGGGGTTTTTTCTATGGTTAGCTTTGTTCTCTCACAGTCTTTCAAATAAGCTGGAATCACAAAATCCTCAAACCACCTTGCCTATGTCTGAAAATGTATCTGTGGCCACCAAGGCTGCATATTGTAACATAATGCACCTACAAATTCCTTATTCCTGCTCTGGTTTTGAGGACGAAACAAAATTCTCTCCTCTCAAACCATCTGGGACCACAGAGCTTCATAGACATTGACAGCACTCATCCCAGTATCTTACAGATATTACAGCATTCCCTCTGGGTTCCCTCACACCACCATCTACACAATGTTCAGAAACCAAAGAATATAAAACAAGCTGTTGTTGTACAGAGCACACCAGCAATGCAGCACGCTATGCCTGCTCTGTAGGAAGACACCTGGGATGTCTGAGCTCAGAGGGAGGGCCGTGTATGTAGCTTCCTCACTTTTATCTGGAGTTCACCTAGTGCAGTACACAGTCTGTGTCCTCATCCCTGACTCTAATCCTTCTCTGGACCTTTAAAATTTCCATAAAGATCAAGGCAGGCTCCAATGTCCAAGACCTGGTCCAAACAAATTTAAGCTCTTCCTGAAGTCAGTTGCTTAGGCCAGCCCTCCAATGTGCTCCTTCTCCTCCTCATCATCAGAACTTCTAATTTTCTAACTGAGCTGGAACTCAAACTCTGAACTGGAAGGATCAGTCTCCTCCCATTCAGGACTGTCATTGTCATCTCAGATTTGTCATGCTGACATTGGGTGCTGCGGGCAATGATTTAAGACCTGGCCACTGCCAAAGCGGGAATGAAATGGGCAAAGAGCAGCAATCGTAAGCAAGTCATTCATAAACAGGTTTAAGTCCAATCTCCCAGCCAGGAGAGGAGGAGAGAAAGGGAGAAGGGGGTCATATCCTATAGAAGAAAGGGAGAGATGACAACACATTCAGAAACAGTGGCATGTGTGAAGAGTTAGGACAGTAGTGCATACAGAGCTACTTTTAAAACCAAAGGAAAAAGCTTCCCAGCCATGATCAGGATAGAAGGGAAGGTGCTGAGAAGAGAGAGTTTAGTGGTGAGTTGCAATTTATAGCCTCCATCCTGCCACCAGCTACCAGTCCATCAGCCAGTGTGTTTTCGCTCTGGTAGGCAAGGCCATGCTCTCTCAGTCCACTTGGCCTGGGTGAGCCTAGAAGCTGCTGCCTGCCTTTGAAGCCTGCCCTGTGCTCTGCCTGCTGCTCTCCTAGTATGATTTTGGATCTCCATCCTTTTTAGGTTTCCTTTTAGATGCACAGCTGCCTGCCAGGCTTGCTGAACTGTAAAACCCTTCCTTGACATCAGGGCTGCATAGTCACTGCTATCCATGCAACACACTCAGTAAATGGGAGCAGGACACTTTGGGGCATTTAAACAAACCCACGGCTAACACTGTAGCATTTTATGGGATGGAAAAGCTGCATTAATGGGAATCCTATCTTTTGTCACTAAGGACAGAAAAGGCAGAAATACACAGATGAGGTGATGAGAGGCCCACTAGTAGCAGCAACAGAAAAAATACATTTTAAAAAATGAATCATACATTCCGGAGTTAAAAATATGCATTCTCTTAAGACTGGCTGCTTTAACAGGACATTTATAGGCCATGCATTTCCAAACTAGAAGATGGAACCTGTGTCCTATCATTAGGAAGCTCTTCAAGAGCTACATAAGGATGAAGGATCATCTACATGTTTGTTCATGTACTTTTCCCCCCCTTCTGCATAGTTTTATTGACTAGAAGCATTGATGAGAGATAAACCCACTTTCAAGAACAGCAGGTCTGAGTCCATGTCCTGTGCAGGCTAAAAGGGAGTATGAGCTGACATTGTTGAAGTCTATACCAAACAGAAGGAGTGACAGAGAAAACCACTGAATTTCTTACAATCTTTGTTTCTGTATTTGCAGACTGTGGCTGACAGAAAGGCTGTCATGAGGCCAAGGCTGTATTTCAAAAATGCCTTGCAGAGGCTTGCATATTGCTAAATGTCAGCTTCCAGTTTAGGATCTCAAATAGGAAATAATAGATATAGACAACATTATCCTCCAAGATAGGCCGCAATGTGTGAAACAGGAAAAAACCCACAGCACTGCCATAATATCTCCTTTGTGAATGGCGCGACAGGGACTGAGGCTTGTATTTATATGAGTCTGTACAGATCCACATAAAAACACTGGCCTCAGATGGGTCAGTGAATGTACTAAATGAAGGCACCACGGCATTGTTCAGCATTGTCTCACTTGATTCTAATAAAAACACTAAGCAATGCCTAGACACATGTATTTCTGACCTGTTACATAGTGTGTTATTACACTTGCTTCCTGGAATAACAGAAAGGGAACTTGCCTCCTACAGACATGGATCTGTGGG
The DNA here is from genome assembly GCA_013397725.1 of Rhagologus leucostigma. Lineage (NCBI taxonomy): Eukaryota > Metazoa > Chordata > Aves > Passeriformes > Rhagologus > Rhagologus leucostigma. The sequence goes on along the minus strand of VZTD01003142.1, from coordinate 460,024 downwards.
CAGAGATTTTTATAAGTAAAACAGGTTTATCACACATACGCGACTTCTGGTTATCACTGCATCGCACGCACCCTCACAGCTTCTGCTCAAACTACAGGCTGCCTTCTAGAGGGCACCCAGTATTCAGCACATATGATGATGGAGAATTCCCCCGGGCAGAATGTGTTCACTTTTTCCCCACACACATATCAAGTGGGAGGCTTTAAGTACCATTTTTCCCCCTACAAGTGAGTTTGGCCTGCACTGGGTGCTATTGAGAGAAGAGTGTATCCCTTAATCTCACAGCCCTCTGGCTAAAGAGTCAGCTAGAGAGAAGGATGAGGGAAGAGATGTCTGTTTTGGATTAAGGGATTGTTCCAAAACTTTCTGTTCAATGCAAAAAACACACCAACAAACGTTTGTGCCATGAAACAGCCAGAATCCTTCAAAAGGGCCGGGATGGGAAGAATTTAGCAGATGCAAAGTAACTTCTTGTTATGTCCTGCCCAAGAATGGCAAATGGAGAACCAGAGTAAGAATTACCATTAGAAAGGCAGAGAATTCAGTTATGAACTTGTTACAGGATAAGAAGGGCTTCACCACGCCTCTGAGTTATAACATTTTTCAAGCATAAGGTTTTCATTAATCTTTTTTTTTTAATAAGTTGAGAAAAAAATATCAGTTCCAAAAAAAAAATCCAGCAATAATCCAACACTTTCCAAAATACTAAAGTTTAAAAAAGTAAGGGGAAAAAATGGTTTGTGGCTTATAGACAGCTAAAGATTATAGAAGGAGGTTATTGATTTTTCTGTGAATGTATCACTCTTCTCCCATCTCATTCCTCAGAGATTTATAAATCTTGGAAGCTTGCTATGTAGTAGGTTCATCAGGTGGGGAACTCATCAGTAACTTCTCAGCAAGGCTTACATTTTAATAGGCCTATGATTAAGGGAAAAGTATTTTAATTTGGGGTAGAGTAATCTAAAAAAGCACCAGCATAATTTACATACTATGCTTATTTGGGGGCTCTTTTTCCATGGAACATAAATGGAAGTAGTTTTTATATTGCCATTAAAAGCAAAGGGACATTTGTGTATCATGAAGCCTCACATTAAGACTTGAAGCTGGGGTAGGATTCTGAGTACTGCCTGGGAACTGGTTATTACTTCAGTACACGATTTTTTTTTCCATTTAGAATAAACTAAATGCTATGGATCAAATGCTCCTCTCCTATCTCTTGGTTTAATTGTCACTGCTGTTAAATGCAAACATTTCTTCTCCTTGCAAAGCCATTGGCTGTTCAACTCAGTGCAATAAAATCAGAAAAAAGCAGTATCCTGAGTACTCCGAGGATCCCCATGTGGCACTAGATGGCGTTGCAAAACACTTACGGTACAGTTCAGTGGCAAACCACAGGGCTAAGAAGGTTGTGTAACAGGCTGCTGTGTTACGGTGCAATGCCTCAGAGAACCTGTTTATGTCTACCCCGTCACTAACACAGGCTTGGGTACCAACTCCTATCTCTTTTAAGCATATTTAACTCATACTTGGATAAACTGAAAGAATCAACACATAGAAATCATCCATTTTCTTTCTCTACCACAGCCCCTACACGCTGCTCCTGCAAATGTAGCAACACATTCACTCATATACCAAGCTAATCCACTGGAATCAGGGACAGTGGCAAGGTTGGGGCTCTTTCCATACTGAATATGGCCCTAACTTGGAAAATTTCTCAGGCACATTTCTAATGTCAAGCAGCCAGTTCAGTCACTGCCTTCCCTTAAATCTTGTGGTGCAGCCGATTTTCCAAAAATTATATGGGGAGGTGCTATGTCTATTAATACTTAAGATTAGCTCATGGAACCCTAACAATTTGAAAAATGAAAACTAGGAGTTAGCTTGCCATTCTCCTGGGAGCTTTAGGAATCAAGTCAGTATCCCATCTCCCACTTCACCTGGACCAGGGCTATCAGCTGAATTTAGCTTCGAATTACAACTGCACTGCCACTTGCCTCTGAGGCCTGTGCTCAGTTACAGCTGTGTAGCTGCACTGGAGGCATTAGAATTGGCAGATATTAAAAGGGAGAACAATTTGGTTGTGCCTTTATACTTCAGCTAACGAGTTTGCTGATGATGTGTGATCCTGGCACAGCCCAGCTCCCTTGTCGGGAACTGCGCCTGTTCTGCAGAGTCAGCAGGCTCATGTTTACAAAAGGTCGAGTCACACCTGTAGCTTGGGTGGGCACTTCCTCTCTTCCTTCTTTCTGCAAGGGATGCGTGTATGTACCCAACACTCTCCAGGACTGGAATGCCAGATTGAGATGGAGTGGACACAAAAGGCCAATACAGTCAGCTGGTACTTAAACCCCTGCCAAGAAGAGATCCTCTAGTGCTCTGGCCAGCTCAGATTTATGTGACACACAACGAGCTCTTGCTATCTCCCTTGGAAAGTTACTTGCAAAATTTTAATACAACTCCTCCTTAGCCTCAAAAGCTTCACCCTAGATTTGTCTTCGACCAGTGATCCCATTGCTCTAGGTTCCCCAGTAAGAAATCTGCTGCTCCCTGATTCTTCGTATCACAGGCTGGTGGCTGGTCGTTTGCCCAAGCTTAACATATCTACTTTCTTTCACTACCTCCTCATAAGTCAGTCTCTCAGTCTGTCAATCACCTGTGCTGTTCTTCACAAAGAAAATGAAATCTCTCCCTCTATAAATAGTTCTGGTGTGTGTTTTAGTCTGCTGCTGATCTTTCCATTACCAAAATTTCTTGACATTTTATAGCCCACCATCTGGCTGTGCATGATGGCATGCAGATGTTAGTCATGCAGATGTCAGGCATTTTTGGCTACCAGTACAGTAATAAAGAAATATTTCTCTAACACAAAAACTTGAGATCTCGCCTTAAATGAACTAAGTAATGAAAGGCTAGTTCTGTACTGGGTTCCCTTTGCTTATTGCTGTTGATGAATAAAATCACATTTTGCCACTTACATTTGGGAAAAATAGTGCTCATTCTTCTCCTTCATGTTGTTCCTTAAAAATCCCTAAACGTCTTCTTAGCTAAAATGCCCCCACACCACTGCCACTGAGTTAATTGACATAACTTTGGCCACTGGTGCCTTACCAGAGTGGCCTGGCACTCCTGCCTCCATACTCTCATTGTCCCTTGAGCCCTGCATCCATCTCTCCACCCTGTCTGAACAGAGATTGCAATCTCCCTGAAGAGGAGATTTTCTTTGTGTCCTAGGTTTTAGATTGTGGGTACAATAGAATCATGGTCACAGCCAGGCTACTAATAGCCAGCATGGATGAAACCATAACCCCTTACTCCTCACAGGAATTCATAGCACTTAACAAGAATAAGGTTTTTTCAGATGTAATATTATATTTCCAAAGGTGAGATTAAGGACAAATAGGCTCAGAGTTCTGGCCACAATTTTAGCACCAGACAAGTACTGGCAATAGATATTTGCAGTTTTCAAACTGGGGTAGGGAGGCATTAGCGGACAAGTGAAACAGCACTTGTCCATAGGTAGTTTTTGATAGATTGCGGTGTTGTTAGTCCACAATAGGACTGGGTTGCTTTCTGTTTGTTTTTGGGTATTTTTTTTTCCTCCAAAAAGGTTAGGAACTATAGTCCTAGTGACACAATGAAAATCAGAAAGTCTGTGGAAAAGGAATGAAATGGACTGGGTATCTGATAATCTCGTTTGTATCCAGCAGAGATGGGACAGATCCCAAGTGGTTTTGGAGAGCATGGATATGTGCTTATGTTTCTGGAGATTAGAAAATCATTCATTATGGGAGGTGAAGTGAGTTGGCTACTGTATAAACATCTGTGTCATGTAACCATTTAATATTAGTCACCTCTGGAGAAAGGACACTGAAGAGAACTGGAGGTACAAATACAGTGGCATTTCCAACAGCAGCAGATGTGTTGTGCCAGCTGAAGGTGGTATCAGTATAAATTAGACTTCCTTACTCCAACAATGTGACTTTCAAAGACAACTGAATGAAATAAGGTATCTAAATCATGTTCTACCCAGACCTACATTACTGTGCATTTCTCGGTACTTAAGACAATCTCTTCTTGGTAGACAGAGGTTTTCAGTTCCTTGGTCTCCATTTTAAGTGCATGGACACACAAATACACTCACAAAATTTTGCTTTTGACCAAATGATGTCTGCTGTATCTCCAATCTCCCAGTGCTGACACACCTGAGTGAAAAAGCTTTAACAATTCTGGTCATTTGTGTCATTAAATTTCCATTGCTACTGGAAAAATCCCAGGTCACCTCCCCTCAGTGGAAGCAGAAGTTTGTTATAGTAATTATGGAAAAAATAACAACATCCAGACATGAAAACTTGGACCAGTTATTTCACCTGGGATCTCTTTTACCACATTTGTGCTTTCTCATTTCTTTCTCTCTCCTCTTTAATTTTTGGAAGGCTGTGGTCTCTCTTAACTTTTCAGCTTAATTGTATCCTATAAATACAAGCAAAATCCAAGAGTCTTCACTGAACACAGGAACCTTGCCATTGATTTCAAGGCAGCTGGGTTCCATACATCAGGAACACATGTGGCTTCACCTACAAGGCTGCCTTTAACATGAAGATAAGAAAGCAAAACCAGCAATGGAAATATCAGTCCTTACTGTGTATTTCTCTGAAGAAATCTGTTATAAAGATTTCCCTCTCTTTTTTGTTATTTTTGAAGATTGTGAATTGTCAGGGAGTTTTTATCATTAACATAACACTTTAAGGTGAGGTGACACTGAGGTGACAGTCGTCCAGGTCTTCTTGGGCCTCCTGGCACTTGCAGTGACTCAGCCCATTCATTGGACAGAAACGTTGGCAGCACTGAACTGCTTTATTCCATGTATTTAGACAGAAGCTGCCTGGACTAGAAAGTCATCCTCTAGTCATAAAATACAGAGGTACCAAAGTCAATAATAAGAACTAGCTGCACTGTAGTTACACTTTTGCTTCTAGCGCTAATGTGCTCCACGAACAGCCCATAGCAATGACCTGTTGGAGAAGGGCAGTGAGGGATTTTCTCTGAATGCTTAAAAATAGGAATATGCATGGCCTCGATATATTGTAAGGGAAACTCGTCCAAAAAAATAAACCTTGAAATGCTATCTAATATATAGATTATCAGATGTGTCATTTCAGATGTGAGCCTCTACAGGGGTATAATCCAAGAACAGCAGCAATATATTAATAAAACATGCTTCGACCACATTTCTTCTGGCAGATAGTACTTTTGCACTGTAGCCCAAAATACATAATGAAATCCAGATCTCACTAGTTGCTGGAATGTCCTTTGTCAATAACTGTGAAAAATGTCTCTTACCCTGGAGTGCAAAATTGAGCTGTGGAATTTATGTGCATAAGTTCTTCCACCCTTTAAAAGTATTTTATCTTGAATGAAAATACTGACACTGATTGTGGCTGGCAGAGACCACTCCCTACCTCTGCTGTGTATCTTAATCCCTTCTGCACCAATTTTGTTTATGTGAATTTACTGCCTGCTAAGTGACTACATCAACAACATCAAAAACCCCGGATTTTCTATTATTGTTTGATTAAAAAGTAGCACTAGTATTACCAGTCAGGAAAGAGATGCCTATCTACATCTCCTCAATGTGAGACACTCTGTCAGGGACCACGAGTCTTTTTTTATTCTTTGCTTTTTTCTGCTACGGAAACCATTAAGATTCAACTGTATTGCTAGGTTTTGGCCTGGTAGGAATCTATCCATATGACACCAGGGTTCATTTCCAACCTGAGCTGAGATTGTGTCAAAGGCCTTAAAAAAACAGACAAGAGAACTCCTAATTCCCAACCCTTTGGGCCAATGTAATGACTTTTTGCACTATTCTTCATCCTCTTCATATATTATCAGCTGAAAGCACCAGAGTAGTCAGCACTGTTCTGTTGGCAGCTGCTCACCACTCACCATCATCTCACTAATTATAGTTTAAGAACCAGCTACCTACATTGTTCTGTGCATACTTCTACTTCCAGAAGTAGCACAGGGAGGTCACAGGATTCATGTCCCTGTCTGTAGAATGATGACACTAACCAGATTAGCCGTTCTCCCCCTCTAACAGGTGAGTAGGTTCTGCCACTACACAGCCAAAGAAGGGAAACAAAATTCTGTGAGGAAACAGGAATAAGTGTTTTCACCAGCCAAAGAGAGTACTCAGGAGGCTGGCGTAGGCCTTCCTGAAGCAAATGAAACCCCTCAAAGGAGGACATGGATCTTTATCTCATTCTAAATGAGATAGCTTCTGACTTGATTTTCTAAATACTCGAGTTTAAGCCAGTACTTGTCCCCTTCTTCTCTGTCCCCCAGAGGGTGTTAGATAGTAGATACTATCTACTTCAAGATACTACTTCAAGAAAAAAACTAAAGCCCTGAGTTTCCAACTATTTTTATTCCTTTTCCCCAATTTTATGATTCCACCTACAGACACCTGGCCTGTGGGGCACCCGACAGAGCAACGACTGCAATGGGTGCTCCCCTCCTCTGCCATCCATCAAGGAAAGATTCCAAAAGTGTCCGGTGGAGAAGATCTGGTTCAGACCAAAGGAGATGAGGGAGAGCCAAAGGCTGCCACTGAATGAGACACAGGAGTGCCTATTTACATGAAGGAAAGAGAAAAGAGTGGCTCCACTGAAGATTAAATGCTGTAATGTACCTGATAACATATAAATAAAGACAAGGCCATGAGTGCTTGCAAGTGAGCATAAAGAGCCTGACAAAAAGAGTGTTACATTATTGGCATGTGATATTTCCTGCTGTCACTTTCAGGCTTGAACTGTCCTCAGTCTGACCTGAAGTAAAAGGACATAAATGTTAAATTCTCATTCTTCCTCAATCTTTTGCCTCTCCTTGCCTTGACTTGCCTTGCCTTCCATCCACTAAGCCATGCAAGCAGCAAAGTGAAGTACTTCAGTATATGCTTAATTGCTTTTCTGACTTAAAACCATTAGAGAATTTGAATCTTCTCCATTGACTACCAATGAATGTTAGTCAAGAATGTGTGCAGCCACATAACTGGTAATTTCTTATATTCATCCACAAAGCATTCTGACATGTAGCCCCTGAGAGTAATCACTGTGCACAGCCTTGTTTTGGAATGCTCTTTCATAGATGAACTGTGGCACAGTCTGTTTTTTAAACATGATACTCCTTCATTCCTACCCCTTCAATTTCATAAACAAAACAAGTCTTTTAAAAAAGCCCCAAACAAACAAACCAACATTTTTAAAATTTAAATTACAGGGTGCAAGAAAAAAATTTGTAAGGCTGGATATTTTAGGATAGATAATGAGGCCCACAAATACATGAGGAACAATCCTTCCTGAATCAGTGGGCTCTGTTTCCTGGCAAAATCTCACTGAAGTTCCTCTACCAGTGGAGAGGAGAGCTGAGTCTTCCCTGGTAAGTTAACGAGCTGATTGTATTGCAGGACAATTTCCACTTGATCTTATTCCAAGTGTGCAAAGCCATAAGTGATTGTATTTGGGCAAAACAGCTGTCAAAGAGATCAGACCTGGGAGCTCTGCCTCAAGAAACCGAGTGCTAGTATTTGTGCAGAGAGAAGTTGCATAAACACCAGCTTCTATCCTGCTTGAATCTGCTTTGTATCACAAAGTGGGGCTGCGAGAGCCAGGAGACAATTCCCCCTCTTATTCAGAAAGTCTCAACATCAGCTGGCAGTCCCCCAGACAAAGGGAGAAGGACAAAGAAAGCATAGCAGAGAAAGGACGTGGCATGGATCAGTGTTCAGACCTGTGCTAGCATAAAGCCCTCTGCTACAGAGGTGTGAAATTGAGATGAGAATCCAAGCCCTTGCAGCTGGTGACTTCACTGCTGTGGCCAAATTCATTTAGCTGTGCGGGCACGTGACTTGGGAGCTGTAACTAACAGCACTTCATGGGACAGTCTTCAACATCAACATTATGAGATGCCTGTAGTACAGCTTCCCAGCGGGGTTACACCACTGTAACAGACGGAAATTCGCCTCACCCATCGACAATTTAAGCTAATTTAAGCCTTGTTTTCCTTATCATCTCAAGAACTATTTCTGTGACTGTCTGTCTGTCTGTAACTATTCCGAGACTGCTCCTGTGGTTTTCTGAAGGCTGCACCTCAGCAGCTGTAGAGACCACTCGCAGCACACTGCAGTGGCTTTACCACTCCCCCAGCCTGTGGCTGGGTAACACCAATTGCAAGGCCGGCAGATGGCAATCTTTGTATTCATTTGCTCTCTGTATAACACTTTCATCTTAGTGAACATAACACCAGTTGCATCAGTCAGTTTGGTGTAGAACTTGTGTCAGTCCTGTCCAGAAGATGTTTTGTTCTCCCTAGCTGATGTTTCCATCGCAGATGTCACCCAGATGTAGAACAAGAAATGGGTCTATGTGAGAGCCTTCCTCTCACCAGGAAGCTCTGTAAACTGGACAAGCAGAGGTGCTAAAGTCAAGGTCAGCTTGAGCACAGGCCAGTAATAACATCCAGGCATCAGAACTTCCCTGCATCTCAACTATAGCCTGAACCTTTGGGGCTGCAACCCTATCAGTACCCAGGAAGCTTAGCCTTGCTTTAAAACATTTAATATTACAGTTTGTAATATTTATTTTTAAAGCTTGAGTGTTGCATTGCATCACCAGTTTCTAAGCAACATTCTTGAGTACTCCACAGAAAAATGTATATTTAAAAAGTGAAGATTCAAAAGAGGCCAGCCAACTTATTTATCAAAAGCTCCTTTCTATTTTAGGAGCTTGATCTGACTAACCAGGCACTGCTCTTTTTATTACGGGTCACTGCATTTGCAAGCCTCCCTGTACTGACTCCCTTTCCTGCTTACATACAGGGGGCTGAAGCACAGTTCCCCTGTTTACACTACTAGTTGTTATTTCTCCAGCTGCTGGCTGGGTTATGACCCCAGTCAGATTACTAATAATAGCCTCTTTCCCCCTCAGGAAAGTGAGGACCCAGCAGGGTTCAAGAAACCTGTCCCTTCTTAGAGCATCAACAATGTCTGGCTTCACAGGATTCAGGCTCTGGTGCTCTCCACTCTAATAACCCCCCGCTGGCATCAGCAGGGGAACCTACACCTGCTTATCTGGCCCCCAGCTTCCCAGCACTGTACAAAGCAGACTATGCCAGTTTTCCTAAGCCCCTTGCCTCCTTTCACCTTTCTTGGGAGCAGTTTCTCCCACACTCTCTGGCGGACTGCCTTGAAGTCTACTCAAAGGAAAGTTCTCAATTGCTCCTCTGGCTGTCTCCTTCTTGCTGCTACCTTATTTCTCCAGGTTTTGTAGGACTGAGAAAGAATCCTAGTTCACAGGGTAGTTGACATTCCTATTAATTCTTTGGCAGCTGAAATAGTGTAGTTGTGTGCACACTCCTTGACACATTTGATATATTTAAGTCTGATACCTAAAGCATAGTATAAAAAGACTCCCAGTACTGCCATCCTTAAACAGATATATAATTTCCCTTTGTGGACGTAGCATTAACTTTCAGTTCCTTATTGAAAGCACTCTGAGGGCTACAGGTTTTGTACATTGCATTCCACCTTTCTCAAACTGCTCATTTCAGCTCAGTGGGCTACAGAATTCATTTCCATAAGCCTCCAGAGAGCTGCACTTTTCAGGGGTGGGTATCATTTTGATCTGAGATTTTCCATGTAGATGTGTCCAGGGGGATTTCATTCCATCCTTTTGTGATTACTTCCAGTCCAGCCAAGATCTCTTAAAGCCTTGATTTGAAGACTAAGCCACAGAAAACAGCTACATTCTTGGGCAAATTATCCCAAGGTTAACTAAGATCATTAGTAAAAATGTCAAGTAATTGCAATTACTTCAACTCTGCATTTAGCAAGATTTAATTCCTAATCATTGGTTATCCTTCTGGCTTCCTCTGCTGGATTAAAAAGCAATTTATTTGCAGATGTCTCTTTTCTGTGTATGCATGAGGAGCTCATGAACGATGTGTGGCTGTGCCTTCCACATTAATTCCTCACCTCCCTTTCAGTAGGATCATACCCAGCCATCACATCACTTTTTGAACCCTTTGCAATCGTTTTGAAAAGCCTGATGTGCACAGCATAAATCACATTATTGACACTACGTATGACTTCCCAGCTTTTCACGGGGCTGCTGGCAGGCTTTCTCCTTGCCGCAATATCACACCAAAAGCCTGTTTCCAGAGGCTTATACACAGTTACTTTTAGGTCTCTTCCTGAATACCTGCCTTCAAGAATATTGTTCTTTATCATATGTATGTTTTATGTCATTATCTTTTCTTCTTGCTGTATAACCTTGCACTAGCCCTTTAAAATATATGTTCACTTTACTAGGAGTCCCCTCTTGGCCTGTATAAATTATTTACTTTCTAAGAAATTCTGATGTCAAGTATTTCCAACAGTCATTTCAAGTTTATTCCTCGCCTTGGACAAAGATACTATGAAACATCAGCCTTGAGAATAATCCCCATGGCTGCATGTTTTCTTGTGTATTAGATCCTCCCTACAACTGCCTTACAATCTATCATCTTCACTGATCTGCCACCCTTTGATACACTTAAGGCAGATTCTGTAGCATGCTACTTCTTTAATCAGGTTGGAAAAACAAAGCAAAGTCCTCACCGAAGTTTTCAGCATATCTATAATTGGATAGGATAGACAGCAAAGCTAATATGGAAATCTGTTTCTTTCCTCTGCTGTCATGTACTGAGTGTATTTTCCTTGGCATCATTAGACTTGTGCAGATGAGTGATGTTTTGCCCCTGTATGGTTTCAAATTATTACCAAACCAAGAAAATTGAGGTCGTTTAAATTTTTTAATTAATTTGCCCCAAACTAAATACTTGGCTTCAGCACAGTACAGTCACTTATTTTTAAAATCTTTGTAATGAAACAGGATGAAACATTGAAATGAAAACCTCATTTTTAGTTACAGTCTGTTTAAAACATCACGATGAAACAGTGTGATTTTTAATGACATTTTTTCCTTGTCAAGATTAATAAACCAGCAGGCTTGACACTAATTTAAATGGAAAATGTTACCCACCCTTACTCCACAGAACTCCAGTTTTGTGATCCTTGTGAGAGGTCCCCTTACCTCCCAGTGGATGTGGGATATATTTTGGGAAAGGCTGAGCATTTTTGCCCTTGTGTTTATATGAGCACAGGCATTCAGCATTCTTCCCTACCTCCGGGGCAAACCACTGGCCACAAAACACAAACTGCAAATGCATATTAGCAAAACCACTACTAATGTTTATCAGTGCATTTGAAAACTTAAACAAAAATGAAGAAAATAGTATAAAAAGAAAGTTTTTTTCTTCGAAACATTAATTTCAAGGAAAGTAGAAGGTGCACCTTCACCTCCAGACAATATAACTGAAGTAAAATCCGGTGTGTTACCACGGACATGTAACAGCATCCCTGTCAGTAAGGAAAATCTTGGAAAACAGTTAAAGTAGTATTAAGGTCTTGGATATTTTTAGGTGTTAGTCATCAAATGCAATTGAGTGATGTTTTACACTGAAGGTGCACAGCACACTGAAGCCACTGTGAATCAGCTAAAGACCAGGTGTTGGCAGCAAAGCTGTGCCAGTTTACGTCAGCTCAATAGAATGGTGTCATTTACACCGTGAAGGGAGAGCAAAGGACACGACCCTGCCTTTACCCTTGTCTCTGTAGGTATTTTTGTATCTTTTCTCTTTTTTTTTCATTGCTGATGCCCATTCATGGGAAATAGATACGACTCTAATTTTAGTACAATAGTAAACAACCTGATCTCTTAAAAAGCTACAAATTAGCAAACAGTCATGCCTATATGATGTTTGAGGAAAGAATGTATTGACATACATGAGGACCTGAAAGAGAAATTGGTTGAAAAGTGAAGAAAAATTAGATTTCACTGACGAACTCCCAGAAATAAAAAACAAGGAAAGGGGAAAGAAAGACAAATGAGGTTTAAAATAATAATTCCTTAACAGCAGAGCTGTTATAGACACTGATGGAGAAACACACTTCTCACAGGTCTAGTTTTTATCCAGATGGTGTCCGTTTGGTGGGAGGAAAGAAAAAGCTGAGGTCGGAGAACACCAGGGAGCTGGGATGCGTGAAGGAAAGAGTTAAGGCTGGAGTCACCCTCTCTGAAGTGCTCTGTGATGCTGTGCAGTGTTTCAGCCCCCAGAGCCTTCCTCCTCCTCCCTCCCTGTGTCGGAGTGGGGAGGAGGCGGGTTCTGCTGAGCTGTTAAATCCTGAGTGAAGTTTCCCCCATTTCCAGTGGCCACCGTTGTCTGAGGCTGGTTCGGAGCCGGGCTGGGGTTGCCCTGACATTTCTGGGACCGCGGCCAGCCAAGAAGAAAAAAAGACAAGTATTTTACAATTTGCTTTTGTCAAAGTGTGGAGAAAGGGGAAAGGGAAGCGTCCTTTCTTTTTTTTTCAGCATCACATTCCTGCGTTTTTCTTCAGTCTGGAAAATATATTAGTGCTGGTGCTTTCCTCTCTGGAAACAAAGGAGCTAAACGGGACTGAGGAAACAAGGAGTGGGAAAGAGGTTTGGGAAGTTTAAAAGAGAGAGACTTGGAGCAGCCAGCATTCCCTTTTCTTAAATGAAATCCCTGCCTGTGTGGGTAACCGGTACAGCAAAAATCCAGACCTGCAGGTAAATGGAGAAGCAGAGATCACAAAGGAAATTTCCGCTAACCTCATCCCGCCTGTCAAGAAGGTGAAGAAGGAAGTTAAAAGACACACAACAGGCTCTGGGACCTGTTGGGCTGCGTAAAGATAAATCACTGAACAACAGTAAAGCTGTATGGCATTGGTCTCCTTTTAAAGGAAAAAGACGTGAAAACTTATCTCTGGCAGGGGAACTTCCCTGAGACTGTAAGTTTCAAGTCAAATTCTTGTCTTTCTGCTCTGCGTACGGGACCCTTTCTCTGTGTGTCTTTGCATGTGCGTATATTGAGAGCGTGAGAGAAACAGAGAGAGAGAAGGATGCAGATCACGGTGTCGTTTTAGACAGACAGTATCATGTTACAGAAGGATGATCTCATTTTTTCATAAAGTGATCCATTCTGTGTTTTTCCAAAAATAACTGTAAAACATACAAAGCCACTAGGGCAGGACTGAGGTGCAATCAAGCACTTATAAATCACACAAAATACCCAGCCTGTGCTTTGCATTTTTTATCCCTTGTGCAAGATATCATCATATTGTTAACATCTAATTTTTCTCTTTCTCCTCCCCTCCCAACACAGATTGCACAATGAACTGGAGGCCAGCTCTCAGCTTAGCCCTGCTGTGGGCAGCATGGTTAGTGTGTGGCTCTGAGAAGACAGAGAGGGTAGTGGAAAGAGGGAGCCATGGAGTCAGGAAAGTGCCCCTGGCTTACAGGACTTCAAGCAGCCTCCTGAGAAGGTCTGGAGCATCCCTGAGGAATTCAAGCCCAAATCCTCAACACCCTGTCACCAAGAGGGATTCTTCAGCACCTCCAAAGCCACTCGCCAATCTCCTGCAAGGGGAAGCACGTTCCCAGGCCAGGGGCACGGGGACCAGAATGAGACTGGTACAGAGACTCACAGCTGCAGCCAAATACTCCAAATCTGAGATGATTAAGGACGAAGGGATATCCTCTGCCTCACAGTCACGAGTGGTGCGTTTCCCTTCAGGGTCAAGTTCTCCCAATGTCCTGGCCAGCTTTGCAGGGAAAAATCGGGTGTGGGTCATTTCTGCCCCCCATGCCTCTGAGGGCTACTACCGGCTCATGATGAGCCTGCTGAAAAATGACGTTTACTGTGAATTGGCTGAGAGGCACATCCAGCAGATCGTGTTGTTCCATGAAGAAGGGGAAGAAGGGGGAAAAGTTAGAAGGATAACCAACGAAGGAAAAATCCTGGAACAGCCACTAGATCCTGCCCTCATCCCTAAGCTCATGAGCTTTCTGAAACTGGAGAAAGGGAAATTTGGCATGGTACTGTTGAAGAAAACTTTGCAAGTAGAGGAAAGGTATCCTTATCCAGTCAGGCTAGAGGCCATGTACGAAGTCATTGATCAGAACCCCATCAGAAAAATTGAGAAGATGAGGCAGAAGGGCTTCATCCAGACTTGCAAAGCAGCTGGGGTGGAGGGGCAAGTGGTTGAGGAAGGCAATAATGGGGGCACCATGCAGCCTACCCCTGGCAGTGAACATGTCCAGGTGTCAGCAAGGAAGGAGGATCCAAGGAAGAGCAATAATCAGCCAGCAAGGACCAAAACAGTGAGGAAACCAATGACAACCACAGTGGCCACTCCTCTGCCTACAGTAAGGACCACTACCCTCCCTCCCACCACCACAACTACTCATGCCACCACCCGTGCAGTGACAACAGCCAGCCAGTCCACAACAACAACTACACCCCTCCCCAGCACACAGAGGACCTGGACCATGAAGTCACATTCCACCACAGAGTACCACAGGCTGCCAGTAGCCCCTGATGCCACCACGCCACGAGTCACAGCCTCTGAGGACTTCTACTCTCCTCCGTGGAAAACAAACCGCAGGGACCGGCAGCGCGGCCACCCAGAGAAACAACCGGCAGCCACACGGAAACCGAACAAAGCTGCCCGCTATGACACTTTCACAGAAGTCCCAACAGCTCCCTCAGTGCACTATACAAAGGCAAATGTGGGTAGATTTAAAGATAACAGAACTGACAGAAAGGACTATAACCACAGGGACCTCAATGTCACACCTGGGCAACACAAACCAACTAAGACTAAACCACCAAAAAAGAAGACCCAAGAAAAGATACTCAGTAATGAGTATGAAGATAAATATGACCCGAGCAAGCCTGCTAGTTCCCATTTAGAGGAACAGTTTGCAGCAGGAAATATTCCCCCTAAGAAAGGAAAAGAATCAAAGAAGCATGAGCGAATGGATAAACCTGAGAAGAAGAAGAAGAAGGACAGACCTGACAAGCAGCAGAAGAGTGAGAAGCAGTCCAAGAAGGTCAAAGCTGAGAAAAAGAGCAAGCAGGACAAAGACCGCAGCAAGAAGAAGAAGGGAAGCAGGACTGAGAATGAGGATTTTCCCAAGCCCAACAAGAAGACTTTCCTACAGCCTCCCAGGAAATCAGCAACCAGCCTCCTGGAATATTTTGAAGGCAAGAGGCGGCTCATTGTAAGTAACTCATCCATCTGAATCTTATTACCTAAATGAAGTCTTATCTCCCTTCTAGTAGGAATATGTGGAATTTTAAGTTTATAGTGGTTTTATATTACTCTTTTTTGATGCTTTTGTCTTAAGAGGTAAAATTTGTAGGCTCAAATGATTGCTTTCAACAGCTTTCACAGCCTCATATCGGAAATCTTACATGCAGTGTGAAAATCAGTCATCCATAGATTAGGCTAAAACCTCTTCCCAGCCACTTCCACGAGCCACCATATAGCCATCAGATTATCTTGTTTCCAGTGGATATGTAGGTGTCAGGATCTGTATCATTATGATCAATAAAATGAGGTTCTAGTGCGGATTACATCCGTTCATCACTTTGGGGTACTTGCCAAAGTTACCACATTTCAGTGCTCTGCATGTCCCGCCAGCTGGCACACCTGCTTCGTATCGGTGCTGGTGTCCTAAAGCTGGAAGCAAGCCAGGTGGCTTGGCAATACTAGTGCATGTCTGACTGAGGATATGCACAAAGGCTTGTGATCAGATGCCCTGAGGGATGGGGAATTTGGGATTAAGATCTGATGGGAATTTGGCATTCAGAGCTCCTAGACATCTTCAGAGATCCTGTGCAAACTTTATTTTGGTTTGTTTTTTTCTCCTGCTGTTTGTATTAAACTGTAACACGCCAGGAAGTTTTCAAGCATGAGAACTTCAGCACAGTCTGGAGTTACTTGTCCCCAGGTTTAATAGTGTTGTATGTTTTTCCAACTACTTATCATAAAAACCACTTCACCTGGGACAGGAAACAGTTTTAGTTGTAGTACAAATGTTTTTTCTGGCAGATGACACATATCCTGAAAGGTACACTTTGGAAAACAGTTCTTTAAAAATATTATGGTAGGAGCTGGTTTCTTGCAATTATCCTACTGCGATCTGGCCTGTTTCACAGTTATTGTCACAAACACCTTTGACTTTCATGTTCCATATTCCAATCCAAATAGCTAAGGTGCCAAGCTAAGATGCCAAGTTAAGATTTCAACCATTGGAATTTAATGAACCATTCTGCTGATGATTCATGGGCCTGAAAAGAAGGCAACTTTCTTCTCCTCCTCCCCATTCTTCAAGCTGTAGGGACTGTGCAGAGACAGTACTGGAAGTGGAAAAAAGCCATATATCTGAAAAATTTGAACTTGACTGAATTTTGCAAATAATGCCTATTAGTTACTTGTTAGCTAATATTTAGCCAAAACAAAAGCTCAGAGAGAGAAACTATGCAGAAGTTGGGATCCTTGAAATTTGGTCTCAATGTGTGGTTTCCAAGAATATATGTAACACTAGGACAAGTATAAACAAATTTGAAAATAAAAGAGCCAAAAGTAAAGCTCACAGATGTCAGGCTGCTAATTCATAACACCACCACAGTCCTGGAAACTTAAAGGATTGCCTGAAATTTGAACCTTCTGATACTAGGCCACCTCACAGCTGGATCTCCGAGAAAAGAGGTGCACAATCTCAGGTTATCAGGCCAGAACTCACTAAAGACAAATGATTATGTCGTGTTGCACTTCACTTTTCCAGAACCTAATAACATCCTCAACCTGCTTACTCTGAAGTTCCCTGAAGAATAGGTTTGGTTTGGTTATTAGTAAAAGCACTGCCTGAACTCTGCTTTCTCTTTGCTATGCATGGCACATGTGGAAAACGAAGAACTTCTCAAGCTTCTTTGAATGCACACACATGCCTATTGGCAGTCCTTCCTATCAAAATGTTCAGTCCCCTTAGGGGAACAGTCCTTACAATTAACTCTGTCATTCATGAGTCTTCAAACTCCCTCTCTAGAGAATTAGCCCACATTGCTGCAGAAGTGGCTCTATCCAAGTTATTCCCCATTGCTTTGCTGTACTTTTGTCTTTCAGACTGGCTCCAAAGGACATTACTTCAGTCCTTTTCCAAAGATCTTTCGAGAGGGACATGTGGTTTTAAATTCTACATCATCAACAATTTCAAATTTCAGTGTGAATTTCAAATATCTGGAATTTTGAAGGCTATTCTGGGTTAATTTCAATCAATGACAAATATAGGTCCCAGGTGGAGAAACAGAAAAAAATGTATGGGTTTTGAGTCCTACAGCCTCACTTCTCTATAGTGGGGCTTTTACTGTAGTCTTACTAATCTTGAGAAGTTTTGGCCTAGTGAGTTTTGGGTTTTTTGTTTATTTCTCTGTGGTGATGAAATGCCGACTGACAGTTTATATGTTGCATTCCATATATACCCACATGGACATATAAGCATATGCACACACACACACATGCGTGCATGCAAACGAAGAACAGGAAGATGATCAGAGGAGTGGAGCACCTCTCCTGTGGAGACAGGCTGAAAGGGTTGGGGTTGTTCACCCTGGAGAAGAAAAGGCTCCAGGGAGACCTTATAGGAGCCTTCCAGTACCTAAAGAGAGCTTATAAAAAAGAGGAAGAGCGATAGTTGTGGATGCTCTATCCCTGTAAGCATCCAAGGCCAGGCTGGATGGGGCTTTAAACAACCTGGTCTAGTGGACGGTATCCCTGCCCCTGGCAAGAGGGTTGGAACAAGATGATCTTGAAGGTGCCTTCCCACCCAAACCATCCTGTGATTTTATGATGCAAACACTGATAGAGACAGTGCATATACAGTCGGGGTTAAAACAGTCCTGGCACAAAGCTTTGAATGGAAGTTTGCTTTGTTCTAACCCATTTGATGAAGTGGATCAGATTCAGGCTTGACTCTGCGTTCCAGCTTTTGACCTCCAAAACTAGGAGGAGACAATACAAACCAATGGTCTGTTTTTCATCTCAGTCCTCAAACCCTTCTCATGATCCTTTTTTTCATTTGAAGCTTTTTTATATGCAGTTTAAAGGCAATGTGTTACATGCTGTAGCGCAGAAAACAAATCATCTTTGTGTCTGTCACTCTCATTCACCTTCATGTCCCAGTGCTGTAGTCATGCCAGGGGCCTTTGCAGAAATGAGAGGCAGATTTTATAAGTCCAGAAACGTTTTTACATTGATGAACTGGATTTATAAAGAGTGTACCATAAAAATTAGCCTTCAGGCCCCACAAACTTCAGAAGGCAGCTAGAAAATTATTACCTCTGTTACAGATTAAAGTACAAATTTGTAATTGAAGGATTTTGGTGATTATTTGTGACCTTAAACCATAAAACTTGAGTCCAGATTCCAGCTCCCTTTGTATTTGGGGGATCAGTGGCAGGTGCTTGATTGCAGTCCACTGCTGCCAGTTAGAATGATTACACTGTTAGAGTTGCAGCATTCCAAGGCACCTTCTGCTGGAAACTGCTGCATAGCACCACTGAATGTTGTTACACACACTCCTGCCCTGGCATATTCTCATCTCAGTCACTGATGAAGGATCTAAGTCATGTGCTCTAAACTTTTTAAAAATTAAATCTTTTCAATCCTTAGAAGGCTTTGAGATAATTACTGTAAAATGAGCTTTTTATACTTTTGTTTTTGTAATTGTTCCTCTTCCTTTTCACCCACAGCTGTACCTTCTAGCAAATATAAGTCCCATAAGACATCAAAGTGGCTTAGAACAAAGAAAAGCAAAATCAGTCATTTTCAGATGAGGTAACAGTGGCCTTAGCAAGTCTTCAAGGTCTTCTTAGATGGCCATCAGTAACATAAGTATTCATGTAGCCCTAGTTGTACTCACTCCTTGGCAGTCAAAACAGTCACGGGAGCTGTGCCTGGACAATGGGATGAGGGCAGAGCAGCTGCCATGTTCCCAGGGCTCCCACTGTGAGTGAGTAGGGGAAAATCCTAGATTCATAGCACCACTGAAGGCTGTGAGGGAGACCTGGTGGGACTGGCAGGGCAAGGGATAAAAGGAGAATACATGGGTTTCTGTAAAATCTAGTGGTATTTCTTCTACTAGCATTGTGGTAGAAGCAGCAGAGGAGCTGGTGCAACCAGCTGTACATGCTTCCAAAGGTTTTCCTGTGGCTGGCTGAATGTCTTTGGGTCAGGCCTGGGCATGAAGGTACACTCCAAACACAAATAAATAACAGCTTTATGGGAAAGAGAGCCCAGTTTGCAGACAGTCAGTAGTTCTCCTTCAGTAAAAACCATCTGCTTCATTCCTTATACTAAACAAGTTCTTTTGTCTCTGCCACCAACCAGCTGATCACAACCCCCAAGGCAGACAACACCATGTATGTACAGCAGCGAGACGAGTATCTGGAGAGCTTCTGCAAGATGGCAACGAGGAAGATCTCAGTCATCACAATTTTTGGCACCATGAACAACAGCAGCATGAAAATTGACCACTTCCAGCTAGGTTCTTTTTCTTTTAATACGTTCTTTCCATCTCATGGGCACAATACAGACAGCAAAGGGAGAAATTGCCCCAGCTTGGGTCAAAATCTAAGACTATGCAGGACCTGCAAAGTAGCTCATTTAGACATATTTATTGCCACCTTCTTTACATACAGAGTTTCCATGTAGACAGGTGACACTGGGCATCCGTCTCTCTCAGGCAGCTTTGAAACAACTGCTGTCAGTGTTCAGGGGAAGCATCCTGGGGAAGCACCCACCAAAGCCAGTGAAAACCTGTCCCTTTGTAACAATAGTCATTGGACAAAGACTTCAGGTTGCAGTCCAGCAAAACACTTAAGCTTAGGTATCTCTTGAATCATGTGAACTATCTTATTCCTGTCTGAATCTAAAGGCTAACATCACTGTGAATGCTTTGCTGGATGAAGCCAAAGAAATACAAATATTCTACAGTTCTATACTGCAAATAGAATAAAAGTTTCTAATTTTGCTTATCAGTCCACCACATCTTTCCCCTCAAAGTTCATCTGGTTTTACCAAACCTTGGGAAAAGATGCGTGATGGAACAGAAAGCTCAGGACCAGACCAGCTGCAGGGTGTTTCAGATCTGGCATTTAAATGGCCAGAAGATCACAGATTTATGTCTGGCTTCCAGCTGTGCCTCAGAGGGACAGGATCTAGCAGAGGACCTAGCCTTGTGTCCCTGAATGACAGTGAGTCACAAATCCTGCCAGACTGTCCATTTGTGCACCTCCTTGACAAATCTGGAGCAGTACAGGATTTTCCACATCAGGCCAAGGTTAGTCAAGGTCACTTTTTGTGTACCTAGACCCATCTGCCTGTCAGTGGACTGGTTAGGATTATATTTAGCTCTAGTCTGGCTAATATTCAGATATTCACTCTGACACAGACCATACTCTTTCAGCCTGTTCCAAACTTAACCTACATCCAAACTTTCCCCAAACCACACAAGTGTATGTAACAGCTGAGTTGTCACAGGAGGAATTAAATTGTTGAAGAAAAACAGGAGACTTAGAGGGGTATAGGTTAAACTTTACAAGAAGTTCACCTTACAGTTTTGCCCAAAAACCAAATCCTGACCTTTATAGAAATATGTACAATACAAATAAATAATACAAACATCTTTCTGTTCTACCTCCCGTTCTCCTCTACCCTTCCTGTTCTTATGGCCTCTTCAAGGCTCCCTCTCTGTGAGCATCAGAGGCAGCAAAAACTCCTAAGAAACATTTTGTACACAGTATGTTGCTGTAGTGAGAAGCTTGAGCACCCAGCATGATGAGGTCTACTCGGAGTGCTGCGTCCTGGGACTGAAATGCAAATGACAACAATAGAAAAGTCCACAGAAAAGACTTTTAACTTCGGATTTCAAATGGGTTTAGAAGTAGTGAATGAAAGAGCTCAGTGACACTGGTCGAGATTAGCTCACAGTGACACCAGAGAGTATTTCCCAGTCTCCCACTGGAATGACACAAAAGCTGAGTGTCACTGCAGAGGTCTTCTCTTCAGCCCAAGTTAGCAATGTGGTCTCTTTTCCTCAGCTCATGGGAACAGGGTTTCAATCAACTAAATACCAGCCCCTGGCTACCCACCCTATAATCAAAGGTAATACCTAATCTATTAGGCCACTGTACTGCTAAAACAACCTGCTAGCCTTCTCTGTAACCGCATTGGGATTATTTCTTAAGATTACTCATCTTCCCAGCCTGTCTAGCTGCCAAAGATGTATGGAGGAACATTTCCCCACTCTTTCAGAGAAAAAGCACGGTGAGCAAGGACTTTGCAGGTAGCAGCAGAGTCTCAACTCCAGTGGTTCTTCATGAGAATCCCAGATTCCTCTATGAGGCGGAGGTCAGGGACAAGTAGTGACTTGGAAAGAGGCAATTAGATTCACTTCTTTTTTCTCTACAGAAATAATTTCCAAGATTGAAAGGCAGGCCAGCCTTTGTGACGTTATTTTTTTCCTTGATACAGAATTTTCTGTATCACTGTAATTTAATTTTCCTCTTTTCATTGTAAATTTTGAAAGAAAATCTTACCACTCTCTACAACTGCCTGAAAGGTGGTTGTAGGCAGGTGGGGGTCGGTCTCTCCTCCCAGGCAACCACTGACAGAACGAGAGGACACAGTCTTTAGCTGCACCAAGGGAAGTTTAGGTTAGACATTAGAAAAAAATTCTTCACTGAAAGAGTGATTGGGCACTGGAATTGTCTGCCCAGGGAGATGGTGGGACATGTTTAAAAAAAGACTGGAGGTGGCACTCAGTGCCATGGTTTAGTTGATGAGGTGGTGTTAGGTCATAGGTTGGACTAGATGATCTTAAAGGTCTTTTCCAACCTAGTTCATTCTGTGATTCTGTGATCTCTTAACAAGGAAACTCTAACTTCATACTGATATCTAGCATTTAAAGCAGAAGGGTGCCATAGGTCAGCCGGTCTAAGGTACTCCTGTACCTTAGCTGTTTTCCATCACATTTCACAATAACAACTTTTGCATTTTTCTATCACCACCTAGGCCAATGAGATAGTCTTTGCTTTTAAACATGAACTTTTGGTCTATGTTTTAATGGTCATACTTGCCATTAGTAATACATAAATCTCACCACATGAAGCAGGATTTACATATATTTTATGAAGTGAATAACCAATTAGCATATCCAGCAACCCATCCAATCAAAAGCTGATAACATTGCTTGTTAATTCTTTACAAAACTTTCAACTGAGGTATATAAAACCATGAAAAATCATGTAAGTTAGATAGATAGCCTGATAAGTGTAACCAAATTTTAATATTTGCTGGCTTGGCTTTTTTTTTTGTAAGCAATGGGTTCAAGGTGTGAAACCTAAAGATCAGATTCTAATTCAAAAATTTTCCCAAAATTTTAATTCAGAAGTTTCATTCAGTCTATACACAGGAAGGACCTACTGCAAAATTTGAATCAGATCAGTATGCTACTTAAAAGCTACACATGTTTAGAAAATCATTTAAATGATTTGTTGTATAACAAGTCAAATCTTTCCTGTTGCTGCGTGCTCAACTTGAATCAATCAATCTCATCTCTATTTGCTGGGAAATAATTATGGATCAAAGGACTGGAAAGTTGTACCTGTGGATTCCACCTCTTGATGATGCGCTGTGTCTCTGACTTCAGGCAGGTCACTTAGGCCATGGCTGGGATTTCTAAGTGAGGATATGAATATAACATTCATAGTGGTGTTACAGGGCATAGGCAAGCAGTGTTCGCAGGGAGCTCTTGGTGCCCAGGTGACATTTCACCTGGTGTGTGATTCAGCCTGTCTTTAGCTTTCCAGGCCCACGATTGCACATGGAGGCTTGTTCCAGCACTGTTGCAGTTGTATAGGGCTGTGCTGGATGCTACAGCTGAGGCTGTGCTGATGACATGGAGGCTTTCAGGACTTGACTGCAATATACCCTGGTTCCACGAGGAGTAAGGAACCTCAGTACCTCCACAGGCTTGTCTGCAAATCTCTGTTTTCAGAAGTCTTTTTCTTATTGTTTCTGAATGCTTTCTTAGAGTGGACCACTGAGTAGGTACAAAGGGTACTCAAAATTAAGTTTTTGCCTGTCAGGCTGCTAGAATGAGCAAGCAGAAGGAGGAGGTAGTGCCAAAGCCAGGTACCTAGAGAGGTATGCTGCCAGCACTGCAGCATTCAAGACATGGTAAACAGTTTCTGGTTTCTTGTAGTCGCTAAATCTCCCATGTAAATTTTTAAGACTGGTAAGGTTAACTCTAGTTTCCTGGCCTACCTCAAGATGTTCTAGCTATATTTTAGCGACCCAAATCACCTATGCTGTTTCATTTCCATATGGTGCACATTGTCAAAATTTCTATTTTCAATTACAGAAGTGGCTGCATTTCAGGAGTGGGCGAAATGATTAGTACATGCATATACATGTATGAGCATATTGAAAAAATTGAAAAGATCTTTCCAGGAAAAAGAAAGATTTTTCAAAAGAATGTACAAATGATAAATACTGAAGTGCATGAGCCCTAGGATAGACTGATTTCCAAAGAATATTGGGATGGAAAACTGGACAGTTAAAAGTCATAGTGCCACATGCATGGTCTGTAATACATTAAATATGCAGCAGGAAGAGAGCTTCTGAGAAATGAATTCTCCCCTTTCTTTTGAGGTGAAATTAAAGGCAGAGTGCTGTGTGATTCCATGACTATCTCTCCTTTGCCTCATATTAAGATAATGAAAAGCCCATGAAAGTGATAGAAGATGAAGACCTTGTGGACCAGCAGCTCATCAGTGAGTTGAGGAAAGAGTATGGGATGACCTACAATGATTTCTTCATGGTCCTGACAGATACTGACATGAAGGTCAAGGTGAGGGTTTCAACTTCTTGAACTCAGCTCTCTTGAAAGAAAATGCATTGGAAAAATATGAAAAAAAAATCGAAAAATTTAGGAAATTACACTACAGGCTTGCATGTGAGGCACATAAGAGACTGATGCAGGACCTGGTCATTGCTGGAGGACAAGCAAAAGAACAGTAAGCAAAATTTTCAGAACTTAGGTAGCTATCTTCATTTTCTGCACTTAGCGGATCTCAGGAATTGTGTGTTTCTGCTGGAATGGTGAGGAACAGGACCTCCCCACAGCTGACAGGGTTTTAATGTAGTACCTGGCATTCTAAAACACACAGTTTGGCTGCTCAACAGGATGACAGCACACTGCATAAGGACAATCCTCTAGTTGAATGGCCTTACAAGACAATATAATAACTGCAACGTCCTGGCCTTATCACATTGGGCAAATACTGAAAATATGCCACTTCCAAATGCCAGTCTGACTGCAAAAACAATTATATTTTCCACAGTTTCTGATCTGTTTTAGGCCTTTGTTGCCTCTGTGCAAATTAGAATACTTGGTGCTGTGATACATGCAGAAAGGCTGCTAATATGAGCATCCTTATATCCACCTGTCTTGTTTTTTTTTCTTAACAGCAATACTATGAAGTACCCATAGCAATGAAGTCTGTGTTTGATTTGATTGACACCTTCCAGTCACGAATTAAAGACATGGAAAGACAGAAAAAAGAGGGCATTGTCTGCAAAGAAGATAAGAAGCAATCCCTTGAGAGCTTCTTATCCAGGTATCACTTTCTGTTCTTATCTGTGGCTAGTTCTACTAATTATTGTTGTACTGGAAAAATACCCATGTAACTATTTCTGTGATTTTTAAACACAGCTTTCTCAGTATTTACAGTGTTAAGCAAACACAGAGATGCAGCCAGAGTTGAATGCAGTCTTGTACAGAATGCTGGAAGTCAGGAAGCATGTTTCCTGACTAGCTGCACCTTCCTTGGACACTGATTTTCAGAGCCTCAGTTTCCTCATCATGACATGGAGATAATAAAACTGATTTGCATTAGAAGAGCAAATAAGGATTAATTCACAGATGTTAGCGCAATGTTTTGAATGTATGAAGCACTTTATGTGTTTATGTGTTTTGATAATCAACCATCCCAATCTCATTAATCCCATTCTAATCCCTTCCATGTAGTTCAAATCAGCAGTTAATTCTCTCTAACTTCCTTCTCATCCTGCTTGAGATAACAGCTGGTTTTTGCCAGTATTAGTCATGCATATGATTAAAGGTCTTGCAGATGTCTTTTGCAAAACATTGGAGACCTTCTGCAGAAAGACAATTTTGTTTATGCAATCCCTATATGCTGTGTTATTACTCTACCTTGAGACCTAAATTCCAGGCAATAAATGTGCCTGGACTGTAGGCATTCAAACCCACAGAAGAGCTGTGCAGCTATAGCCCTCTCCCAACTATCACAGGGTAATTGACATTAAATTAGGGCTACCCCATCATTCTAAACCTTACCTGTTACAACTGCATCCTCCTCACCTACTATCAGAATCCATGGGAATACACTGTTGATGCCAGATGGCTTTAAAAATAACTGAGGCAGCATGATGGATTACGACAAGGAAAGGAGCAACGAGTAAATCAATAGGTTGTTGGTTCATAAACATTTTAAAATTCAATGGCCACTTCAACAGAAAAAGAACCTTTAACAAGATCCACCCCACCCACCTCACCACCTCCTGTTTAGGTCCCAGTGATTCATCCTTGAGACCACCAAGAAGAACCACAGTTTGGAAATAGCTGATCAGCACAAGAAAGAACTTCTATACTGGAAAGGGACAGGCCCCAAATCCTCCTCTGCTTGGAAGCAGCCCTAGTAATAAACACACATTAGAAAACTGGGCACAAAAGCACAATGTTATATCTATAAACCACACTGCTTCTGCATAGAATGCATTTGTTGTCTGTGAAAGAAGCATCAGGCTTTAAATATTGGGTGGGCCTCTCTAGCCACATTAACTGGTCAGATTCCCAGTAAAATTAATTCCAGCTTTGTCCAAGATCATGTTCCCAGTTGAACAAGAGCCCTGGCATCATCTCCCTGGTGTTGCTCCTTGCAGAGGTCAGTTATAATAATGCAAATGTTGTTCTTAACAAGCTTTCCTCGTGTGAAAGGAGACCACGAGAGCCACCTTAAGTAATGCTTAAAAAGCTACATGTAGAAGGAGGAGAACCCTAGAGTTTGGGGGTGAGTCCCCCCTAAGACCTAGACACTGCCTGTGCTGCTCTCTGGGCTCACACATCAGAACAGGATGCAGAACAGGATGCAAAACAGGTAGAAGAGGAAGAAAGGATCCACACAGGGAAGGGTCTGGCAGATTTGTCAGGAGTATTGGTCCATGGCTTCTTATGTCAGAAATAAAGCAGAAATCTGTACATTAGTGCTGGTGAACTAACAGCTTGAGTGGCTTTCAACACTTTTCAGCTCTGTGTAACTCCAAAGGAGATGTTGAAAAAAAACCAGAAAGCAATATAAAAGTAACTTAAAATGACTCACAGTTTTTCCCTAGGCAAAATATGATCCAGTGACTACATTCTCACTCACTGTTCATAACTAACCAGGTGCTTTTCTATACAAAATATCACAAAGATTATTTTGTTCCCCATTTTCAGAATAATGACACAAAATTTCTCTCCTTTTCTTCACATCACATATGTGATCCTTAATGCTTCTCATTTCTATGCACTTAACTGTACACACACATTCATGTCTCTTTGCTGTTCCTCCTGAGAAAGATGAAAATTGAAGAGGTTTGCTTTTCAAGGATTTACTTTTCTAATTGTAAACCCCCCCCCAGTATCAACCAACAAGCAAAGACATCAGAATGCCCTGCTCTTTTAACAATTTCTTCTCTGACTTTGAGCAAGTCCCACCATATCTTCAGCTTCTCTTAAGTGAAGCAGAACTGACCCTTTGCATTAGCCTTCATTTTGAGATCTTCGCATGGTACAGCAGAAAAGCAGGCTATTATTATAACAGAGTAACATCTGCATCCATTTAAAAGATCATTTCCTGCTGTAAAAATATCTCTGCAGCTTTGCAAATTCCTATAAATCTGGTTTATTTAGGTTAAGTGGAGAAGTACCTATATTCAAAAAACAAGTTGTTGAGAGAGTATTAAAAACCCCTACAGTTAGAATTTGTAAAGATTTCAAGTTTCCTTATGGCACTGCCTTTCCTTGACAGGAAAGGAAAGAGATACTTGTTCAAAATCTTGGGTAGACAGTGCAGTCCCTATTAAAGAAAGATTCCAAGACTTATCTTATTGCCCCACACATGCCTTATATAGCCACAGGCTGACACAACCACACACTTACAAGCAAGCTCAGATTTAAAGCCATGTTAAAGGTATTTTGAGGAAACGTGGTGGAGGAAAGAAAAAAAGAGGTCAGTGATTATTTACACAGAAGTATGAGTTATGTCTGAAATGAAGATACACCCTAATTCTCAGACAGCCCTTGGACTGCAAAATAACAGTGCAGTTCCAGCAGCGGTGAATGACGTAAAAGCTAAATGCCTAGTGAGGAATTCCACAGGAATCTTTTTCTCTTGAATATACACTTCTCAACATTGCTGTAACTACTGAAGGGGGCTTTGAGCAAAGATAGTAAACTTTGCAGTGT
Organism: Rhagologus leucostigma; assembly: GCA_013397725.1. Lineage (NCBI taxonomy): Eukaryota > Metazoa > Chordata > Aves > Passeriformes > Rhagologus > Rhagologus leucostigma. The sequence continues at coordinate 432,470 of VZTD01003142.1, read as the reverse complement.
TTGTTTAGTGAAGCAGCACTGCAGGTGTTTCTTTGAAAGTTTTGGAGCTGTAAAATTCAAAACAAGCTTTATCCTCTCCCAGTGATGGACAGAACCGGGAAGATTTCCCATCCAGCTGTTACTTAGAAGTTGTGAGAGATAGGACATATCTCAGCCTACAGAGAACAGAAATGCTGAGAGGACATGAGTCACATGTCATGACCATGCCTGGCCACACTCTCTTTTCAGGTTCCGATGGAGAAGACGGCTGGTGGTGATCTCTGCTCCCAGTGATGAAGACTGGGCTTATTCCCAGCAGCTTGCTGCTCTCAGTGGACAAGCCTGCAATTTTGGTGAGTCAAAAGGAATTATATTCTTGCTCCCCCAAACCACATCCTTCCTGGTGATGTGATGGATTCCTTTGCTCAAGTTTGAACATGGACAGTCTGAGGAGTCTGACAACTGAAAACTTTCCTCCATATCCAAATGGAAGATTGTGCTAAGCAGGTAGTACAGCACACTGACACCTAAGACAGCTGAACAAAGTGTTCCCTGGAATCATTTGTGAAGCATTACACTACCGTAGCAGAAAATGCTAGCACTCCAAAGCTTCCCTTCAGGCTTGTACTTCAGGAAAGTAATAGTCGTTTTGGGTTTTTTTTGTACTGCACAAGTTAACAACACATGGAAAATGCTTTGGTAAGGGCAGATCTTTTAAGACCCAACTCAGAATTGGCCAGGCATCAGGGAGATCAGGGCTTTTTTTCTTTTCCTTACTGCTTCATTGCCAAAATCTGTAAAAATATTAATGGAAGCCACTTTAATCCAATAAAGGCCCTCCCAGACCCATAACTAGGTACTTAAGATCCAACATAGTCAGCGGAGAGAGAGGGGCTCCTCCAGGAGACAGCTTAGGGCAAGACCCAGAGGCACTCTTCTGTCTTCTTGTCATGAAGTTCAGAGAGCCTTACTCTTTAAGTTCCTAGCAATGCACACACCATACAGGGTCTAGACTTGACTCCTTCAACAGAATGAAACAGGTCCCTTTCAAAAGCTGCTATTTCAATGCATTTCAATTACACCAGAAGGGAGATTGCACAGTGTGATTGTTTATTCGTAATAACCCGGCTTTCCTTCAGAGCATCAGCATCACCTCATTTGGAAAGTACCAAAGTAAGCTGCGACATGGACCACTGCAAAATGCTTTCTGAAGAATAAAATGTAATCAAAACAGTTGAGTATCCCCACCCTCTGGTAGGGACAGCTTGAACACAATCCAGTGAGTTTCTAAAGCATTTATCAATGGGTGTTTTAACTAAGTGGTTTGTTTCCAAGCATCTTACCTCCAAGTTGTAAAATCAGTTACATCAAAGATTTTGTAGATGGTACTGACTCATGTTATATGAACAGTTTCTGCTGTCCCTAAGGTTTTTCTTCAAAGCAGAGGCAACAGTCCAAGCCTCTGTGCAGAACAAATGGAAGAAGTGAGTATCTGTCATAAGCTATTCCCTGCAGTCATTCAGAGTTTAACCACCATAGGTTATATTGCCTCTAAATAATTTGTTGTTGTGTGTATGATAAGTAAAAGCTTTACTAGCGAAGAAAACAGTGCAGGAAGATTCTGGATTTGGAGAATGGCCTCTGCAATTTACTGGCTTATCTGATGGTTGTATTTCTATGCTACAGAACCACACCACCATGCTGCTATCCTTGGAACAGCTTTATGCAACTGATACCACATTTACTCAACACATCAGCTTATCCTTACATTTGGGACAGGTGATGTGACTTGCAGGGACTCCATAGAAATCAGTAACTCTTTCTCCTGGAGGGCTGGCTGAGACAGGACCTTAATTTAGCAAGCACAGACCTGGCTGATTAAACTGAAATCTGCCCAAGCATAAGCAGAAAGGTCTGGTCTGACCCAAAACCGTCTTCATTTTCTCCATAGGTCTGCGCCACATAACTATCCTCAAATTGCTAGGAGTTGGAGAAGATATTGGAGGTGTCTTAGAGTTGTATCCAATTAATGGTAAGTGACTGTTTCCAGTTTCTTCAGTACTACCCATGAAGGGCATTATACAGTGCTGAGTGCTTCTTTGCTGTAATTTCTTTAGAGATGAGAATGACTGTTTTTCCCTTTTGTTTTGTTTCTTTTAAGAAATAAGATGACACAAAAGTGAACAAAAAGCTTTCTTGGTGTTTCTGTGCTAAACATTATATAGGTTCTTCAGGACAGGAAAGCACAAATATCTGAAAGTCATCTCACATTTTGATTTCCCACCTAAGCTTACAGTCCCCAGTACACTCCTCTGCCAGCCTTGCTGTCAAAGACAGGGATGTCTGTGCCTTTTACATGCTCAAGAGTTTGCAGGACTAATAGAAAATGCACTCAGCAGATTCTCCTCTATGGATCTCTCATTTATATTCATAGAATGGCTTGGAGTGAATAGGACTTCTCAAAGATGATCTAGGTCCAATCCCATGGACTGGGACATCTTTCCCTTCATTGGGTTGCTCAAAGCTCTATCTAACCTATCCTTGAACACTTACAGAGACAGGGCATCCATCTGGGCAACCTGCTCCTGTGTCACACCACCTGTACCCTAAAAAAACCTCTTCCTTATATCTAATCTAAATCTACCCTCTTTCTGTGTAAAATTAATACCCCTTGTTCTGTCTCTGGGCCCTGGTAAAACATCTTTCTCCATCTTGCTTATAAGCTCTCTTTAGTATTCCATTTGCATCCCAGCAGGCTACTCCAGGTAGATATCCTTAACAGAGTGGGGGCTTCCCAAATGCTGTGGGTTCCTCTACTACCTAATCCAAACAACTGCCTCCCTCAGTGGAGGAACAAAGACAGAAAGAAGCTTATTTATCCCATCTGTGCTCCAACTGCTCTGTGCATGAAAGCATTCTAGTCCTTCTACAGCACAGGAATATTAAGTCCATGTATGAGAAACAAGAAACAGAGGAAGCTGATGTCAGACTTGTTTCATCAACACTCTTGCAGCCTCCACTGATTTTTCACTGGAGGCTTCATGTCTTTCGTTATAGTTCTGATTTGTTAAGATCAACAGATCTTTGTCTAATCTCCACGTGAATTGATGTTGACTCCTAGCACATGTTCTCCTGTGAGAACTTCTACAGAGATACCTTTAATTTGTCCTGAACATGGCCTCTATACCTTTGTTTGATTCCCCTTATTTCTTGTGTGGGGAAAAAGGTGAACATTTAATCCCTATCCATTCTTGCAGTAACCTAGACAATTCTGCAGATCTTCTCCAACCCATTTATTTGAAAGATTGCAGTCCTTACTTAGTTGGACACAGAATCATACAGAGTTTATTCCAAATCTGTGATCAACCTTGTTGACTTTCTGACTTTTCTCCCCAGTTCTACCATAGTCTTTTGAGGTGAGAGAAACAGAATTTCATGCAGTGTTCAAGATGCACACAAATAATAGGTTTCCATAGTAGAATAATAATATTGTTCTGTTATTATTTTCCTCATGGTTTATAACATTTGGTTTTGCTTTTGGCCATTAGTGAGCACTGAACTACCCTTCCATGAAACTCTCTTTCATAGCCCTACGAACTCACTGGCAAGTGGTAATGGTCAATCTTCACCATTTCTTATGTGAAGTCAGAAAAATTTTCACCAAGCGCATCACTTCGATTTGAGTAGAATTTCTTCTGTAATTTCATTAACCAGTCACACAGTCTTAAAGGATCTTCTGGAGTGCCTCACAATCAACCCCCACTCTTACTACTATAAGTATCTTCACATCCTCAGTATACTGCCTAACATCCATGCTCGTACCTTGTGTGCGTCATTTACAAATACATGGAACTGCACCAGTCCCAGAACAACCATGGAACTTTACATGGAACTCCCTCCACTCCAGGTGATCATTCACTCCCACCTTGCTTCTGCTACAACCAAGCTATGAAGGAACCTTCTGAAGCCTTCTGAAAATTCATATAGCCTGTATCAGCCAGGCCACCCTTAACCATCTCCTTGCTGACCTCTTTCAGAGAACCTCAAGTCTGCAAGGCAGGGTGCCACCATGTAAGAGTCCTGTTGCCAGGCCAACTATGTACATATGTGCCCACTGATCTTATTTGTCTTACAGTTTCTACTCATTTACCCAGCACAGACTTCACACTTAAAAGCCTGGAGTTCACCAGATTTACCCTAGAACACGTACTTTGAAGAGGAAATGACATCTACCACATCCCAGACCTCACATATCATGACAGTTCAAGAGTGAGGCTCTATAGGCTCTATATCCAGCAATTCTTCTATCGCACTTCAGTTCCTGTGATTTCTTTCACTGTTACTGTTGTTCATACATGCCTTATGCAATACATAAACTTGTGACCCAAGCTGCAAAGAAGTCGAAGAAGTTCACGGATTTTGGGTGACAAAAAGATGTACCACACTACAGTAGCTTCAGCCTAGAGAATAAGGACAAGTTTACTAAACCTGAAAAAGCTGTTAAAAATACAGTTCACAGTAGAGCAATTTCATTTCGGATCCAGGAAATGGATCTGAGCTTGCAAATTACAAGAATCTTATATTGCCAACTCTTGGGCTGTATCCTATCTCATGTTGCTAACTTTTTTACCTACAAATCCTCATCATCACCTAAATAATATATTAATGCTGATTTTATGTGATCACTTTCTAGGAAGCTCAACTGTAGACCGAGAAGACATCCCAGCTAATTTGGTGAAAGACATTCGAAATTATTTCCAAATTAGCCCAGAATATTTCTCCATGCTTCTAGTGGGGAAAGATGGCAACGTCAAATCCTGGTATCCTTCTCCAATGTGGTCTATGGCAATTGTGTATGACCTGATTGATTCCATGCAGCTCCGGCGCCAGGAAATGACAATCCAGCAGTCGCTGGGCATGCAGTGCCCTGATGATGAGTACGGCGGGTATGGCTACCACAGCTACCACCAGGGCTACCAGGAGGGTTACCAAGATGACTACCGTCACCACGGAAGTTACCACCACGGATATCCATACTGAAGAGAGCGACTTAGCCTCTGACCGCCCCCATGTCTGTCTTCCAATAGCTATCCAAGCAACAGGTGGCCAGTTGCAGAAAATCTTCCCAGGCCACCTAAATATCCATGTCTCGTTCTTCTACTGTTCAATCAAGGGACTTTGGTCATTTGTCTTCTCAAAAAATGCAGAAGCCTTTACAGTGAAGCAATTCAAACCAGTAGTATTGAAGCTTTAAACAATAAAGACTCCTTTATATTTTTAAACCTTTAAAACAAAGGCCATCAGCAGGTGCTGTTTGTATTAAAACCAAACAAAAAAAACCCATAGCCCCATTCCATGGGCACTACAGTAGGGCAGGAAACAAACTGTCCAACAATGTGCTTTTTAGTACTTTTTCTAAGGAGAAAAATATAAGTATATTTATTGGAAAGTGAGATTTCATTATGCTTATGAAGAGAAACAAAGAACGACACTTTGGGTCTCTCCCAGAGAAGGAAAATTTAAGAAAGAAGCATGGGGCATGCTCTTTAATAATAACAACAACAGTAATAAAATCTTTTTGAAACACCTTGTTTAAAAAGACAGCATCCCTTCTACAGTGCATTAACATTGTAATTAGCTGACTTTATGAATGAAAATAAGATTTATGGCTATGGCAGAACTTGTTCCAATACAATAGAATGTAAAGTTCTTAACTACAAAGCTTACTGCATGGCTATTTATTCTTTTAATTGGGGTCCCTGTTCTCTTAGGTCCTGCCCACTTCACTGTTAAATCCAAGTTAATGACAGCTAAGTGGAAACACCAACCAGGGTTAGCACTGTCAGAAATACAGAAATCTGAAAAGCATTATTTTAATCAGAAAAAGAAATCTCATTCACATATATTTTCAATGAGTTGTAACTAGCTCTCTATAATAATGCTTTTAATTAAACTATTACTCTAAATTTCAAATTTTCTTTTACCTCTTCTTCTCATACCCTTACCTATAAAAGTGATCTGGATTAAATGTTTATAAGAGTATTTGAGATTAATTTAATCTGCTAAACCATCTCTAGTTCTGCCACACTTTCAGAAATGTTTTTTTTCTCCCTTCTCATTAATGTCTTTGGGCACTGGAGCTGTAACACCACCCTACCCTACTGAAACCAGTGACAAGAACTGCATGCATAGCCATGGTTTCAACACCACTGGGGTTAGATTTCTAAACATTGAAGATGCAGCAGAAGGATTATGGAATATCTTTAAGTGAAGATACCATGTCAGCCTTTATAATGGAACACTGGTCACTTCTGATGTAGAAGGCGTGCCTGACCAGTCACGTTATAATCCATGATGTGCATGCACATCACATACAGATGCACACAACAAGGCACTCATACTGGGTATCACCATCACAGCAGTAGCACAGGAACAGGGAGAAGCTACAGCTCTAAGCTGGCCAGAGCATGCTCTGCATTTTGACTTTTAGCATTTTCCTGTTTTTTTTTTTTTTCCCCAGATGAAAACAAAACCGGCTAAAGCAACAAGTTCACTCAAAACCAGATGCTTTCTTTAGAAACTTAAGTCACAAAAGGTCAGGCATTACTTGCCCTTCTGAATGTCAGAAAGGCAGACAGATGGTCACAAGGCCTTAGCTTTACAAACCTGGTCACCCTCTGGAGCAGGCTGCCCTCCCTATCATGAGGTCTAGTCAGTGCACAGTACAGCTCCTGACTTACCTTTCTCAGGTGACTGGAGCTAACTGGGGGAAGGCATTTGACAATGATTTTGAGAGGACTGCTGCCTGCAGAGCTCCTGAGCTCTCAGTGACTACAGCACTTCCACAGCTGAAAGCAGTGGACGGAGGAATTCAAAAAACCAAAAAGAATCACAGGATGGAAGGGTTTCTAGAAGAAAATGGAGTGTCCTGTAGCTCACTTCTAGAAAACAAGAGCTTATTGCATCACTGTATCAAGGTCAGCTGCCTAACTTCCCTTGCCTAAAGCAAAAGCAGAGGAAAGTACCCAGACATCCAACAAGCACCTCCTGTAGACAGAGAGAAAAATGCCCTTGGGGCATTTTCTTTCAGGTGTTCATTTAAACTTTCCTGTAATCTTGTTTTCATGTAAAGTCTTTAAATGAAAGCCCTCTAAACTCGCACTACAAATCACATAAATTCAATGTCCTGTGCTGAGACTGTTAACCTACAAAAAAGAGTGCAGCACCTGATCCAAATGGCCTTTTTTTTACACCCCTGTCTGAAATTCACAGTTAAATTGTGCAAGTACCAAACCCAGCCTAGGCAATCAGTGGGAGTTGCGTTAAAAAGACAACTCCAAACAAGTTGTCCACTTATATCAAGGGAGGTGGGGATGGGCTCTTAACCAAAACTACACATCCAAATATTCACAGAATTTGTAGAAGAGTCTGTATTATTCTACATTCTGGTGCCTACTTCTGCCTTCATTACAAAATGACTCGAAATCACCAGAAACTTTTAGCAATGATTTAAAATCCTGATTTTGCAACCTACTTTTCCCTATGGAAAACTAAAAGCAAAGCCAGAAGGAACACTAAGCCAAAATATTCTTTCAACAACAACATGTAGTTATCTTGCAGGCTATAAGCATTCAAGAGTTACATTTCTCCAAATGAAGACTTCATTTGGCAAAACAAATCAAATCCAGATCACTGGATCTGTCCTTGCAGCATCGCTCCGAGGACAGACTTACTGAGATTAAGGTCCTATTTCGACATACCTTAGTGGGAAGATTCTACATGATAAAGAACAGCTTTTCTCTTATACTTATTTATGGCATTTGATTCAGCTCCAAGATGCCTGTTTTCATCCACAGTCTGTCTTTGAGGCTGCTACATTCACATAATAGCTGAAATTAACCAAAATAAATACTTCTGAGTTGTTACAAGCAAGAGAAACACGAACACACCTCTCTTCCTGGGATGTTTTGTGAACTATTTCCTCAAACCTGGAGGGAGGAACATAACACCCTCAGCAGCAATTAAGTTCAAATGTTCGTGAATCTGGGCTCTAAATCAAAGTTTAGAATGAGCACTCTGCCCAATGTATCCATTAAAGACTGTGCCAAACTAATGCTGCTCTCCAAAACCATCCTCATAAATTTCCCTATCGTAATTTTGGGTAAATACAAGTTAAGCTTTCCAAGATGGAATGGTTTCCATATAGTGGAAATACTTAATCAAGTGGGATTGCACATGATCTATCTGAAACATGTAACACTATAGAATTGCTCCCCCTTGCTCACCAAGGCTGCTCTCCAGCTGACAATTGTTCACAGTCACTTCCTCTAAGAAATCTCACCTACACGCTAAATTTTACCATGGCCATGGACAGTACAGCTGCAAAGATTTGCATGCTATGCTTTGGGTCACTATTTACCCTATTTTACTGCTAAGTGGATGCAAATCCTTACCCATTTTTAGACATCAGTTAACATTCCTGTTGCTGCAAAGGGGATATACAGCTCTCCTTCATTATAATAGAAACCTGCCTGGCCATCCAGCATAATCTCTCTGAGACCTCCAACCTGAAGACAACAGAAAGATTTCTACATGTTAGACAGAACCAAATCCCCAGCATGAGTAAAAACCTGGATCAACAGTTATATAACCAATACCTTTGTGCAATGTAAGACTTTGGCAAATAAGTCAAGCATGACAGCACTGGTGAAATTTACAGAAAGGAAGATCATTACGCAGGACAAGAGTTGATAGTAAGACTAAATGCACTTTATAATAGCTTAAGATCAGTCATTTCCACATCTCTTGTCTCTTAATGGAGATATTTCAGGCACAAAGGTCAAACATGGTTTTTAAGACATTCATCTCTGGTTTGATGCTCTGTCTTTAGAAGTATGATCATGGCTGATTTCTATGTTCTCACTCGATGCAAGGCAAAGCTCTTCGGAACTTCATGTAAAGTTACTGTTCACATAAATGCAAAGCAATCCAAAGCTAACAGTACTTTCACTCTTGAAAACACCCGCTAAAGTTGGTAGCTGTGACTAAAAAAGGCAACGAATTCAGGCAGGTATATATTGCAAAGCTGTATGCAATGAAAAAGAAGTCTTCTTGCCACTAAGTCTTTGACAGTTTGAGCATTTTTTTACAGTTTCATTTCCCAAAATAAAACCTCATAAACCAATGAGAGCAACTGAGTTTCTGGAATTTACACTGAAATATGCCTTATATCGATTCTCTACAGATGCAAACAACTAGGATTCCTTATGTTGAAACGGCCTGCTATACAAGCACAATGAAATTATATGCAAAAAACTTTTCAACAGCAACATTAAATAAATTTTGTACAGTTAATATACACTAGAAAAAATACACAAAAAAAAAGAATAGAAATTTTAGGTTCATAGTTTATAACTTGACAGTCATGAGCCACATTTGAAAACAGGCTGCCCCTCTTGATGGATCAATGACAGGAGGTATGTTAATATAGCAATAAGCCATCAATACAGTACACAGAGCCTGGACAGGATGGCAGAGGGGAACAAAGGCAGGACTGTCTTCAGTCCAGAGAAATGCATTACTTACTGCTTACTATACACTCTGGTATGAGGCTCTGACACTGAACTCATTGCTTATCTTCTTAAGAATTCTTCTGACAGTATCTTTCAACTATGAAAGACACATTTTTGAAGGGAGGAAATTATAAACCAACATCTTTTCCACTGCTCTGAGAGAAGAGGCTTTAGGAACATACCAGGAATCCCTTATCAGCATTCCCTGTTCCCTTGCCTGTCTCAAAATTCTCTGAATAATTTGGAACCTATTTCTCATCTCAGTCAAAACACAGTCCAGCAGATGCCTTAACAGAAATTCTGAGATCACTATGCCTGGCACTCTGCAGAATGACTTCTCTCTCTACAAAATGAATGCAAGACCTTATCTGCCAGGGTACAGCAACACTAGATGATATTGCCACCTGCACTCTCTTGCTCAGTGCTCCAGATGTTGAAGGGCATTACTGTAGTTGCATAATATTTGTTTTCAAGAGTGGGCTCAGTGCAAACTAAGCCTCTACACAAAGCCTTTCTAAGCACACACACAAAAAGATGATGCATTCATGCTGTTTAATAAACTTTTGTTTTATTCAAGCTCTTTCAAAGTTAGGCCACGTAAGTTGCATGTAAAATTCACCAGCTGCTACAAAGGCATTCCAGATTTCCAATTCCCCAGACACTGGGAGACAGGCACAAAGGAATACAACTCTCCATATATACAGCTTGAATATTGTCCTCATCCATATTTGACATCCAGCCCCGAAAGAGTTCCAAATAGTCTGTCAGTGGGGAAAAACGACCCTTCCCTATGTTAATAAAAGATTAACTCTCTCTCACTATGAGTAATAGCATTCCTCCAAGCCAGCCTCATGCTAAAGGGAATCTTCATCTGTATCGATGTCACTGCTTGGTTTGTTCAACCTCTCAAATTCTTCTCCATCCTACAGGAACCAGAAGCAAAAGAGGACAATGTGAGGAAAAGTCATCTTGTTATTAATACCACAAAAAAACCCCCAAAAAAACAAAAGTAAAGTTTATTCTGAAGGCATCACTTAAAGCAAAATCAAGATCTTGTAATTTAAATCTCTTACTAGTGTGTTATAAGGTTTAGGAAATACATACTCATAAAAAACATTCCCTGCATCTTTAACACTTTTTAGTGACTCGCTGCCTAGAACAGCTTGTAGCCCATTCTTCCATACAATCATAAAATGGTTGGGGTTGGAAGGTACTGGAAGGCTGCTAGAAGTTCTCCCTGGAGCCTTTTCCTCTCCAGGATGAACATCCTGAATTCTCTCAGCCTGTCTTCACAGCAGAAGAGAGGTGCTCCAGCCCTCTGATCATCTTCCCCTGGACTCGCTCCAGCAGATCTAAGTCCCCAGAGCTGGACACAGTACTACAGGTGAGGTCTCACAAGAGCAGAGGGGCAGAATCACCTACCTTGACCTGTTGGCCACACTGCTTTTGATGCAGCCCAAGATATAGCTGGCTTTGCATGCTCACATAGTGCTACTCGTTTCTACAACAGCTGCTTAGTTGTAAGTGCTAAAATAGATGACACCTGGCATACCAAAAATATATGAATTTGTGTTATATACTGCTCATTAAACAACAAGCTAAAAAGGCACCATGTGGAATTTCTGAGAAACATCTCTTCCAAGTTTAATGTTTGTTGGAACGCAGTGGGGACAGCACTCTCTGCTGGTTACAATGTGCATCCACGGCCCGTCCGTACCCGTGGGCTGCCGTACACAAACATTAACCCTTCCCATCAGGCGACTGCTCAGCTCTGCTGAATCACAGCTCTAAGAGCAAGCCGGCCCCAACAAGTTCTAGGGTAACTAGATCACTATTCAAATCAGAACAAAAAACACTAGCAGGCCTAGAGTAAATATACAGCAAGAAAAAAACCCCAAGCCACGTTAAAACTCTGTATTTAAACATTACCTTTTTGTCTTCAGCTATCTTTGACTGTTATGGTAGAAAGAACCTTAACATCAAATGTGTTAACTTCCTCATTATGTGGCCTAAGCTACACAGACTTAACAGTTCTACTTAGGTACAATTATTTCCCAGGCATCAATTCCAACTTCCGAATGCCCTGGGCAAGTACACTCTCTTGGTTATAAAGCTTTCAAGAAAAGATTTGTACAAAGCTGAAGTTGCTCATAGGACTGTCTACAGCCACAGCAGGAAAGCAATGCTTACGTAAGCTTCACGACTTCAAAAAGTGGCATATGGAAAGCGATACCCAAGATTTTAAGAAATACTGCGGAGCTTTGGTGTTGAGGGATGAGTCCAGTCACACACAAGTTGATTCTTCCAAACATTTCATAGCATAAAGAGCGGTGAAACAAAAGAGAAACCATAGGAGACAAGTACTGGAAAGCCTTACCCCACTTGACCTCTCCCATCCATCTCCTTTGATGAGTTTTCCCCTTTCCCGCAGAGTGGCATATTCCAGGCCTCTTGCTTTATTGGCATTATAAATGAATATGGAGAGAAGCACTACAGGAGCTTCCAAAAAGAACTCTAGAGAAGGCCTGAAGTCAAAGATGATGAAAGACACAGTGGTGATGATGACAGTGTTGATCTGAGCAGTCATAACATGGAACATGTTGTCTCGGAACTTCAAGATGAAGGCTACAGACAGCCCCAGGAAAGCTGTGACAAATATAAGAGCCACGGAGAAGATGTTGTGCCCATAAAAGAAGCCACAGTTCCCTATCTGCCTCCGGTCCTTAGCCTGCAGTGCCAGCATAAGCCCATTGAACAGCACCCCAAAGGCATAGAGTTTGCTGTTCTGTGTGAAGATGCTTTCTCCAAGCTGATCCACATCTTTCAGCATCTTTTCATTGTAGATGTTAGCCAGGGCAGACACAAAACACTGCACTAGAATAAGCAGATGGCCCAGGCTGAGGCGGAGAGGCTTCAATGCTCCTGCCATGGTGCTGGTCACATTCCACTGGAAGCTGTGAAGGAAACTTGGTGGTGCGCAGTTGCCCTTTTCCACGCATGCTTCCTCAGGTCCAGTAGAGAGAAGGCAGTGATTAGACGGCCTAAAAAACATATTGTGATGAAGTCCATGTGCAGCCAAGCTGTGCTGATGGCCTCCAGTTCCTCGAGTCAGGGCAACGATGGACAGGAATAAAATCACCAGAGACGCCCATTGTACCCAAGAGAGTCTTCGCCTAGTATACAAAAAAGCCACTAAATTTAGAAACACAGTGGCATAAATTAAATGACAGAACATCCAGATCTATAAAACATAAAAGACATCATGCCACAGATAAGGAGACAGACAGGTGTAAAGAAAAGTCTTTTCAGAAAACAGTAAAATGCCAAAATGCAACACGCTTTCCTATGGCAAAGGGGGCCGAGTCTGGCAATCAAAGAAGCTCAAAATGAAGTATTCTGAAGAAATAAGGAAAAGGAAGATCTTTCAAGATCACGTTATTTCTAGATACTGACTGCCTAAAAACTTAAAAGCAGCTCTTGTCTCCATGGGAACAAAGGTCTGATGAATAAAGTAAAAAATCATACATCCAAGTAATTACCATCTTTCTTTGGAAAAGGTTCACTATATTGCTCTTTCCCCCCCATGTCTTGGAGCCCTTTTCTAGTATTTTATGGTGGTAGCTCTTATAAGTCTACACATGTAATTCGTAGGACTATTAGAATTATTTATACTGTTTTTTCTGCTCAAACAAAACCTGTTTATCTTGGTGAAAATCAAAAATTTGGGAGATTAAATGAACTGTGACATCACAAGAGACACAAAACTGAAATGAGAAAAAGCATTTCGAGTCAGACTATCAGGCACTGTTCTGGTATATTAACACCTATAGGAAAGGCTTATTTGTGCCATATTCAACACAAGCAACTTTTATAGTGTAGAGTTAATACCTATTTTCCTGACAGTAGTTTTTGAATCTAAATCATACTATAAAGAGCACAAATTTGGCAAAGTGGAACACATAGTCTGGCTTTTGTCACATGAATAATGAAGGGACACATAATTACTTTTCAAAACATACAGTTGACCAGAAACACAACAGGACTGGCACCAAACACACCTCTATCTTCCACTCTTATGTATCTCATGCCCTCTTACTAGACCACATCTACACTCAATTAAGAACTGCAACAGACTAGTAAGAAGTAGTGGTAAACATGAAATACGAGATTCAATGTATGATCGAATGCTTTCTTCTTACCATTCAATGACTATATAATCATGATTTCAACTGTCTTTAGCTACTAGAGTTGACCAAATGTGTAGACATATGAAGGGAGTCCTAATAACCTATTACTTCCTACGCCTTCAGATGTAGAAAACAAAACCATCTCTCCAAGTTGGTATAGCCGCAAGAAAAGAGAAATACTGTTCCCATCAGACAAAGAGAGAAAACGTAGCTTAAGTTCATTAAAGCTAGGAAGATTTAAATTTCATTTACTTTAGCAAATACTACTTACTTTAGCACTATCCTGAAGAGAAGAGCTGTTGTTATAATGACAAAATTTGAGAAGAGTACAGCCATTGCCTTGAAAGAGAAGGAGAGGAACATAGTTATATTCCAGACACACTGTGGACACCAAAAACCTACAGACTTCCAGTGTTCATTCACCTTCCTGCAAGGTGCCAGAGTGAAAAGCGTTGGTACTGAATTTTCTTCCTCACCCAAATGGTACAATAACACACCTGTAAACTGATATTCAAGTCCCATTTCAAAATCTCAAGGAAACCACAGAGCCCACGCTCCACTGCAGTGGGGAAAACTGTACTGAAATGAAGATGTGAGGAAACCAATGCAACAGAAAACTTTCTTAACAGAGAACAGTTTAGTTTTCTGTCAGATCAGTTCCCCAGCTGGGCTGACCAGTCAGCTGCAGAAACAGCTGCGTTGGCACAAGGGAGGAAGTTGCTCCAAAATGAGAATAAGCAAAGAACAAAGCAAGGTGAGGCTGCTCCCGGCTGCAGCGCCATTTGCAGTGTTCATGAAATTCCACACTTGGACAAGGCACTTGCAGAAAACAAACTTCTTGTACATCAAGTGCATTTGCTGTAGAGTTTATCAAAGATAAGGAGGTGCTTGGCTTGATTTTTCAAGACTGCAACTGTAATAAAAAAAATAATCTATTTCAAAGTACAACTGAAGACAAGTCTAAAGCTTCTGCTTAATTTGGGAATAACTATATAACATCAGTGCTCTAATCCACAGCCATGATCCCAAGCTGCAAACTCCTTGTGGCAAGGATTGTCTGTTTTGTCTCTGTATTAGACACTCTATACTGGGACACCGGACCAAGAAGAGGCTCTTTTAGGCACTCCAGTTACCAGTAAAGATCAGAGTCCACCAGCACCAGCAGGAAAAAATAATCCTCTTTTTGAGGGTGGGAGTGTTTTGCAAACTGTGTGTTATTCAGGACTGCCCTGTATCGTCAGTACACGTACAAAAGATCCAGGCATCTGAAGTTTTCGGTCCAATTGAGCCTCAGAGTGAACTCACCTTTTTAAGACAATTTTACACAAAAGCATATATGGATTCAGGAGTACAAAACATAGACTTTATCTTGAATTTTCTTATCATTTCCACATACCCAATTCTGCTAGAGCAGAGTCTTTTTCATTCACCAGAGGAAAAGCACAGGCTCTTTTCCTGCCATCCTCATTCCACTCTATGCCAACTTACTGTCTGCTGAACAATAATTTTAACGAAACAGCACAACACAGGGTCTCAGGTAAGCTGAAGACTTACTGACAACGAGACATCTGCCTATGAAAACACATCTTCATTTTCCACTTTGCAAAATTAAAACTCAGTAAATATTCATGTTAGGTGAACATTGTGGAAGGAGAAAAATATCGAATAAACAAGGAAATCTGGCAGAAATCACTCTGGAAAAAAAGTCTTTATGCAAAACGTGTAAGTGTTCCATGCACACTCTGGTTTTGCTTTACAGTCCATCCAACATGTCTGGTAACATAATATGATTAAAATCTTTAAAAGGAAAGTTAAAAAAATTAATTTTGAGTCGCTTTGTTCTCTGAAACCTCAAGAGACCTCTGTCCTAGATGAAAAGGAATATGAATATCAAAGTTCCCCATGCCACTAATCTGCACACGAAAACCAAAGTCTCAAAAGGTAAGTCCCTAGGAAATTTAGCCACTAAAAGGTATCACACCACTGTTACAGCTGAACTTTCAAGCAAAAAAATCTCACCAAAGCAACTCTATACTTCCAGCAACTGGTCACCCAAGTACTGCTTAGCCCCAAAACTACTTTGCATTTAAAGTCACATGACCAAGTTCAGACAGGTATGGCCATCTTCCTTTTAAGTATTTTCCCCTTTTCACATTCATGGTCTTGTACAGTACCAAGACATTCTATCTTAGAGGTATTTCGTTATCTCTTTTAATATTTCTTTATCATAATGTTACAGTTTCAGCTAACCATCACAGGATTTCTCCAATTAAAAGATGCTAAAAGTTCTAAAAAGAGGAATCTTAGAGCACATGTTCTGAGGGGAGAGAGACAATGTATGTCTGGGTGTGTATGTCTATGTAAAACAAAAGCTGTGCATATTACAAAGGATTACCTTAACTGAACCAAACGAAATTGCTTAAGAGAGAAATAGCATTTGTGTAACCTCCTATGCATCAGGCTTTGCTTTTACAAGTATTATAGCTGAATTTCCTTCCTAAAACTAAAAACCAAAACAACCCACAAACAAACAAAACAAAAAACCAAACCCAACCCCAACCAACCAAAAATCACTCCCACCAACAAAGAAGAAAAAAATCCACCAACAAAAAAACACTATACTACAAACCACAGAACCAAGCAGCTGTGCATGTTATTTTAAGATATCTGACTCTTGATTTTATTAGGTTTTTTCAGCTGAGTCCTGTTCTAGACTCTGGACTGGTCTGTTTCTGACAGAAATGTACATCGAAGATAAAAATATTTTAAAGAGAAATTCTGATAGAGAAGGCAGAAAATCATTTATTTTTAATGTTCAACAGGGGCAGCCACAGTATTTTATAGCAAGCACAAACCATCTGTTTCCATCTTACTGCAAACATAGATTCTGAACCAAAAAGTATCATAATACAAAAATAAAAGCAAGCACAAAACCTGCACAACTTCCTGAGCATATGCAGGTTCATCCAAAAGGATGAGGGTAGCTAGAAGAAAGTACCAACTAAATTTTGTACCCAAGCACAGCTAACAAACAAATGCAAAAATTAAGTCAGTTTTCTTCCTCCCCTCCTCAGTTTCTCTTACACTTATTCCCTTCGTGAGGTTACATTTACTCACTTTATGTCACGTGCATGGAGTGGTTAAAGCCACATAGAAAAGTGCAGCTCAAATAATAGCAAGAGAAACAAACGGATTGAAAGAGAAATACAGAGTTGAAGAAGGCAAAGGAGGAAAAGTACCAAAACCCCACCCGCTTCTTAAGCACTTCACCCTATTTCTAAATCACTTTGGATGGAGAAAACATAAAGACTCTTCTCTGCTGAAAGCTGTACAACACTGACCAGTGGGCAAGAGAATGGGAAGGTCTGGTGGTCAGGTACAGATTATTCTTTTATCTGCCAGTGTTAAAACAGCAGATAGGCTCAGTTACAACCTTGCCTTGCCAGTGTTACCACGATAGATAGCCTAAGAGCAGTATTACCCACTAAGACATTGGAAGTCATGTTATTCAGTATAAGTATACTTACTGGCTGGAGGTAGGACAGTACATAGAAGACAATCAAATTATCCAGAAAGTAAAGAAAGGCAGGAATGGACCATTTCATGGAATTACATACATTCTTCCAGGAAAAACATTCAGAGAGATGATCCATACAACCCTTTTCTGAAAGGAAAAGAAATCAGTAAGAAAGACATCATTCTTACTACTGAAGAATGTAACAGAATAGGTACCACTGTTCTCTTTTCAGGAACACCATTAGACTGAAAACACTTGGGTTCCTCAGTTCTCTGGCAACACAGAATCCTGTGTTTCAGGGCAGAACACACAGCTGGAGCAGCAGTCCTGTGTCTGTGGTGTTCACCTCCTTGCTTCAGCAGAGAAAACATCACAGAACCTGTTACATCCATCAGAGCATTTGTCCACTGGGAGCAAAAATTCAATTGTCAACCATTCTTTGAGGGCCAAAAAGCACCCCAGAGTGCCCACACAATAGCAACATCCTTACTGGGTGTGACTTTCTGTTGATTATTGATCAAATCTACAACAGGAACAATGACACAGACAGTGGATTCCTTCACAGAGCACCCAAAGGTCAGCCAGTTAAGTCAGCAGTACAAAATAAACCAGAACTCAGTACCTGTAGACCACAGCACATGATCTGGGTAAAAAGAGAACGTATAGGAAAAAAAGAAGAAAGAAAGGACAAAGCACAAAGAATGACATTTACTTAGGTATTCAGGACACAAACTTTACGAGGAAGACTGTGATAAACTTTAGACTACTTCAGAGCTGGTGCCAAAAGTACTTTATTAGCACAGATTTAAAACTACCCAATGTTATCTAATCCTGTCCTGAAGCACCAACACATTGAGTTCAGCAATACTCAGACATCTGGATAAAAGACAGAAAGAAAGAAAGACAGAAAGACAGAAAGACAGAAAGAAAAAAAGAAAGAAAGAAAAACAGAAAACATGCAATCAGCAGTAGGCAATGATGGCAAACATTGACAGAATATATTTACTATCTTAGGTAAGTCTGTACTAAATGGTGGAGGTGAAAATTTTAATCGCTTGCCAGAGCCATAACTGTTTGCTGGACAAGCAGACAAAGCCAACAGTTCAATTTAACATGAACCTCCAGTGCTTGACACCCTCTTCCCATTTAAATATTTGTTCCCTACCATTTTGAAATGCTATGAAGCTAATCTCTCATAGTTTTTACATAAGGACAGAAAAGAAAGAAAAAGCAAAAATGCAAAACCTGTGGCAAGTGGAAAGTGTCATCTATCACTAAAAAAAATGTATTTGTAGGACAGCAAACCTTAGAAAGTCAACACATTTCAGTTATTTTAAACATAGGTACTTACCTTTTTTCCTATTCCAGAGTGCCAACACCACACAGAGGACCAGTTTTACTACTTCAGAACACATGTTCACTGTCGTAGGAAGGTAATCATACTTGTTATCTGTGGGATTCAGCAAATCAGAGAGTACACAATCAGTTTCTGTCTCCTGTATTCATAATTAGAGCAAGAATTTATTTTAACCCCTCCAATCACAATTTTAGTCACAAAAGCCTTTGTCAGAACTTCTGTTATAAATGTTTCAATGTTTATGATATACAACTTCCTGAATGGCCTCTTTTCTGAGCTGAAATCTTCCCTCATTTGGTCCAAGTTTACAGCAGAACTTTTTTGGAAGAACTTAAGAACATAACTGTTAAAAAAAAAAAAAACTAAAATGGGAATATTTTACCCAAAGAGCAATATGGTATTTTTCAACCCTCACAAAAAATGGCTTCCAGGATGACATAATCTTTTACGACTGGCAAGATCAGCCAGTTTTAGCACGCCCACTAGGATACCACTTCCCTCCTAAGCCTGTTGCAAGAAAAACATTTCAATCAAATCATGTACCGTCAATAGTGCTTACACAACAATCCAGTCTTCAAAGAGTTAGCTATAAAATAAATCACCTGCCTCATCTTTTAAGAGTAGATCATACACCTTGCAACCCAAGTTATACCTTTATGGTAGACCAGTGGCTAGACAGAAATTTTCCAGTACAGAAACACATGTCCCTATAAATATAATAGGATGTTTATGCAAAGAACTCTGCAGGTGGAGAAGTATTTTTAGTTACCGAAGAAGGTTTTTGGGTATCTGTTTCAGCCCAAACATCAGTGCTTTCTTATTCAAGGTACATCATACGTATTGCCCAACAGTACCTTCGTTGGCAGAATACTTCATCAGGAGGATTCGACTTGAGCCCAACGCAATGAACACTCCTCCAAGCAGAAAGGTCTGGCTGGTTGTCTTGGAGCAAAGGGCAAATCGACTACACCACTCCAACTTCATTCTGCTGCCTTGCCGTCAGCGCCCTTTGGATGGTAGGATAAAAAACACTATAAACAGTACTTCCAGAAAATGGCTACACAAGGCAAAATAAGTGTATTTTACTGCTTTGTGTTAATTTATACAAAGACACTTACATCATAGAACAAGCCATGATCTTGTTCTACAAACTATCGTTTACTTACTTAAAAAAAAAAAAAAAATCGAGTTCAACCTATTACAAAACACCGCCGTGTCAACCAGACCATGGCACTAAATGCCACGTTCAGTCTTTCCTTAAAACACCTCCAGGGCTGGTGACTCCATCATCTCCCCTGAGCAACTCATTCCAGTGTAAAATCACCCTTTCTGTGAAGAAATTCTTCCTGATGTCCAACCTAAACCTCCCGTGCCACAGCTTAAGTCCTCTTGTCCTGTTGCTGGTTGCCTGGGAGAAGAGGCTGACTCCCACCTGGCTACACCCTCCTTTCAGGCAGAGAGTAATAAGGTCACCCCTGAGAGAAGGATATGCTACAATGACCACCAAAGGGGGATAAACAATGTACACACAGGGACTCTGAAGGTAGCACAAGGAGGCTGGTTCCTGAGAAGTCTCCATCTACGGCATACGGATTAGCTAAAAGGATTAAATATTTCACATGCTTATTTTTCTTTAATATATTTTTAAGTGCTCTTGCTCCTAATGTCACCAAGAAGGAGCGCTACAGCAGACCAACCCCTCAGAGCTGACCTGGCGCCGGCTCGTTCCCAACGGCGGGGGAAGCACAGGG